>JZKD02S1718335.1:79470-91301 GCA_000966675.3 Picea glauca
TCGGGGATCCCCTGGGCGAAGCATCTCTAGGTTTTATTTCCTATGGATTTTATCTTTTACCAACTTCTTTTACCCCCTGGGCCTTTAGCCCCTTCTTCCCACAAGACAAAGTGTACCCTGAGAGGTCATCCTAATGGCCAGACTAGGGGAATGGGATAGATGAGTGGGATAGGTCATCCTACTAGTCTACTTCTTGGCACTGTTGGAGTCACCTTTGTTTTTCTAGCCCGTCTCAAATTTCATGCCTTAATTCTTGAAATCAAAAGATGGTTTTCATATTTTCCGTCTGTGGTTTCAAAATCTCTGAAGTCTTATCACGCAAGAAACGATGATTATTGTACTCTCTAGGCAAGTTCTACTTTTCGAAAAAAAAAAATTCCCCTTTTGTTCTACCTTGGGATCTCGCGTGTTGGATGCTATAGATCACGTAGTTCATAAGTCCTGAGCAACGAAATAGTGAAATCGCTTTAAAACTTTAAACAAGTCAGTAACGAGAGTAAATTTTTCCTAAATCACGATTAAACATCATCGGGTTTTCGCACCTCAGCATTCACTAAATCCAAAACTCTCAGTTTCGTATCCCGATAGCCGAAACCACGAAGTCCGTATGTTAGTAACCCGTGTCAAAGTTAAAGGAAAAAACTAAGCCATGGTTAAGTTTCGTCGGCAATTCACCACTTGGTGTGTTCTCTTTTGAAAACTACACTGTCTAACCCGAGTCGCGAAGTCACGATAAAGATACGGACATAATTAATTAAACACTTAATCCAAGTTTATCTTCCCTTTTAATTAAAACATATTATCGCGATCTTGTGGTTTCGCATCTCGGCATGCAAACTTCCCGGAAACTTACCTTCGAAGCTCCATGTCGCGATATGGAGAATATAAATAATTACATAATTAATTAATCTCCTAATCACAATTGTGTTTTTATTAACCACAATCAATCATCGCAAATTCGGGGGTTAGAGGTTCAAAAGGTTAAAGAAAAATTCCCGATACAATGAGTACCGAAAGATTAATTAACATTGGTAAAACTGGATTAATTAAGCTAAATCAATATATCCCGTGTTTTGATGCTTGCACAATTTACGAGGTAGCCTTATTTTTTCCATACGCCAATTGACATTTCAAACCACCAAAATTTATGGCATTAATTATGAAATAAGGTGAATTGACGAATAAGGATTGGGTTTTTATTGCTAAATTTATTTCTAAACATGATTTGACAGATCTGTTCTCAAAAGTACCAAGTTTTCGAATATATATAGAGCTGTTATTTGTTATAACAAATTGATTTCTATATTACACGGAGCACATTTTCTTAGCAAGCTAACTTATGTATGTATACGTACTTTTATAGCAGAAGAGCCAAAGTAGGATCTCCCTTCATGGCCCCACGAAAAGCATCCAAAGACAGCGTTGAGGTTTCGGGACAAGGTTTGGACAACGTCGTTGATACTTCACCTCAAAGTGTCAACTCTGTCCCAAAGCAGTCGTTCGTTTCTAATGTTCTCTAGGCTGAATTGGTGGATTATTCCGATGATTCCAGTGACAATGAAAAAGATGACATAACCACCAAGTATAAGATCATCATTCAGTCAGGAATGCATAAAGTAGTGGCTAGGCCACGATTTCTCCCCTACTATGATATGGTCCGATGGGCATTAGACCATGTGGACATACCAACTAGAACCATCATGAATGAGCAGAAGGTCACCATCGGGACTTTTGAACCTGAGCACCTACAAGCTATGTACAAGTTGCCCACAATGTCCGACCTTACATATGGTGCCAAATTCTTGGATGAGTTCAAGCAGAGGGGATGTGTGCAGTATGACAAGACTATGTCTAGCTTAATAAGAGACTGGGTTTTTCACCCTGCGAAGTTCAGGGAAAACAATCATGGTATATACTCAATAGCTTCCTTGGAACCATAGTTCAAGTATGTAGCTATGATGACATGCAGATTATACGGGAGAGAGGACACCTCACATTTCTTTCTTCCATGGGTAACTCTAATATTTCGAGTCGTCGAAGGTTGTTACTTTGAATGGGAAAAAATGTTGTCTGATAGCTTGACCAGTTCGGTTACAGAGTATCAGGCACAGTAAGAGAGCAGAAAGACTTCTTCATTCTTTATGTTTGCATACATTATGGACGCTGTGTGTTTTTTAACACCATTTCCCTTAATGAGCTAGAGTTGGATTCAATCAGAGGATGAGCCCATCCATGTCTATCATTTGAAATTATGGGAAAACAAAGCGACAGATTTCGTATATGAAATTTTCAACTGGGTGATGGTGCCTCTGAATGTCACTATTTTCGGTCACCCACCACCGAGGATCTCAGACAGTATAGTGATGAATTTGAGAAGCATATATGATTGGTATGTAGAAGCTGAATTCTCATATCTTAGAGTTTTCGGGGCTTCTATTCCCCCACATCCATTTCCATTATTCACTCCCGACAAGATGGCTTTTCCTGAGGTTGCTAGAAAAACAACAATCGGTGGCATCAACAAGGAGTTGAAGGGATACTCAAAGAAGGTATGGCTACCTTTTCTTGTTCATTTAAATTCATATTCTTTATTAGATTTTCGACATGCTAAAGTTGAGGCAGTAGCCCCGGAAGACCTAAATTTGGTCTTTATTGAGTTCAAGAAGCATGATCCGCAAAGGGTTGTGAGTAATCATTTGGCCAGTTGCGATATCAAGATATTTGAGCACGAAAATTCGCCCTCGGATGAAATTTTTCGAGGCACAAGATATTATGCCGAGATTTTAGCTCAGATCCAAACATTGGCACCTGAGGAAAGGGTCGATGTTCTGAAATTCCAAGAACATAGATGCAGTTGTCTTCCCGCAGTATTACAGGGGGAGAATCTGAGTACAGCAGAGGTGAAAAAAAAAGATGTCGAACGCTCTAAGGATGCGACTCCCATCCAAGAAAAACACCAGGATGAGGGAGAGCAAACTAAGAGTCCGAAAGTAGAGATAAAGACTCCCGACCTGTTGAAGAAGCAGAGTCAGGTTACTACTCCGGGACAATCAACGAAGAAAATCGAAGAACCTATCACATCAGTTACCCCCTTGCAGTCAACTCAGGTAAATATTGACGCAGGGTGGATCTTCAATGAAGAGTTGAGGTCTATAATGGTGGAAGAGCTCCCTCTGAATGAGTTCTTCTTCGATAAGAAGAGAAAGGAAATGGTAAATAGAGAATTCTATCAGGAAGGGGAATCAACAGCCAAGAAATACAAAGTTATAACTAATGGGAAAGACAAGAGAAATGAACAATTCGTGACTGAGATAGTAGGGACATTATGAGCATATGCCACGGCGAATCAATTTTTAGTTGGGCCTTTAAAAAACCAGCTGAAATGAAAAAATCGCCTCATCAAAACCCTAGAGGCCAGACTAGACACTGTAGAGGAGGCTGCCAAGGACCAGGCGAGTGTAGGAATAGAGCAGGCCAGGTTGGCCGATAAAAATGAGATAGAGCTACTCAAGACTAATCTCGAATAAGCACAACTGGTGATTCAAGATGGTCAGGTGCAAGCAAGCTAGCAAAAAGATTTGATCGAATAGCTACATGCTAGAGTGGAGATCATCGAAAGTAAAGTGATAAATATCGGGATGTTCCAGTCCCAGGCGATGGATATTTGGAGCAGAGTCTCTCCAGACCAACGGAATTTACTCGCCAAGGTAGAAGAGATCCAGGACAACTGTTTTCTAGTCAATCAGGTTTTGGAGAACTTATCTGCTAGAGAAAGGGAAGCTGGAGTAGCACACGTCACCTTCCAAGAGGCTGTGATAGCCATAAAGAACAGGGATTCAGGAAGTACTCCCAAGTTCACCATTTCGGAGCAGACCAGAGGAAACATTCTATTGAAAGAATGGGAGCACAACATCTCGGAAGAAAAGATGCAAACCAAGAGAGTAACAAAATCCTTAGAAGAGGATTTTAGCTCTATAGATGGTAATCTGCTAGGCATTGATAGAGTAGTTAATGTCGAGGCATTGATTTAGATAAATATGGAAAAAATCTATCTTGATTTAAATGAAAAAGAGGAAAGAGATTCAACCGAGATCTCCCAAGTGACTATGGCAGACATAGTCCAAATAGAAAAATGTATGATTAAACCAAACGCAAAATTATGCACTATCGACATCATAGAAAGACAGATGGAGGATAGGATGCCACAATTAGCCCGAGATTGTTACTCTTTTGAAGCCAATTGTCAAGCAGAACTGTCAAGGTTGATATCTCGGCTGGTTGAAAGATGTGTCACTTGTACCAAGCATGCACGAGGATAAGCTTCTGGCACCAAGTAAAGACAAAGAAGAAATGGAGCGATTTCTCTCCTCCCAATCATAATTGAAAATTTTGTAATGATTGAGATTCCATCTTATTGCAAAACTGTATAAATATACCATAGAAAGAAAGAAAAGGGGCTGGACCTTTTTGTGTTGATTGTAATAGAGGTTTTACATTTTGAGAGTTAATATAAAGAAAATCTGAAGATTCTCAATTCAGTGACGACTGTGTTATGATTTTTTTTCTTGTATCTCATATTTCGTTTCATTTCATATTCATATCTGATGACTGCTTCGCTATAATTTATTACAACCTCTACTATAGTGAATGAATTTTGGTTCTCTATATTGTTTATTGTTTTTCCTCTGTACCAGCTATTAGTAGGTATAATACCAGTCAACATTTTTAGAATCCTATATATATTTTATGCTTCATCGGGTTACTTCTTTACATTTTTATTCTTTTGTTTATACATGAGATTCTCCCTTGATAGGAGCCTTACTCGATAGATAGATAAATGTTTTTCTCCCACCTCATACATTTTATTAAGATATAACCCAGTTATGGGAAAATCCTTTGATTTGCATTCCTTTTATTCCTGAAACCGTAATCTCTCTTTTATGTGACCGAATTGAGACAACACTCAAATTCTTCCTTTGAGGTTTCCTTATTTTACTGTTCCTCCATGACTATCCCTATACCAACACAACCCAATATCGAACCAGGATTATCAAACCAAACACACATTGCCTTAAATCTTTTCGATACTATCCTTAAAACAACCATTACCCAGGTTGAACTCAAACGTTCATGGGCAATGATTGAACATGATATTAACATCCAGGAACAGTTGGAAGCTAGACAATGCCAATGCAGAAATCTTCCTTAGTTTCCTTTGCCGAAGGTTGACGTTTCTCTATTCTCTACACTTTACCCACTTTCATATGCCTAGACATTGTACTTCTAAGCCTTAAGTACAGACTCCGGAACAACATCGTTTTGGCATCGTTGCCGGGGAGCGAAGTTACGAAATATTTTTCCCCAGGAAAATGACATTTTTCTTTTCTATGAAAGTGTTACCCTTTGATAGTGAACAAAGAGTACACACCTTTTTTAAGGCTTTCCAATATTTCACTTGGCGACTCCACAAATAATAAACTGGCATCCGGTTATAGGAATACCAGACAAAACCCAGATGGTAAGAAGATTACACATGTTAGCGATCCCAAGAATATTCTAAAGGCAAGAGGCTCTCTTAAGCCAACCGTTGCAGTCTACAAGCTTAAACACAATCAACTGAAGACTAAGAGTTCTTCTGAACCTTCAACTTCATGCAGTCCTCTCTTTGATACTAAATATCTAATGTCAAGCTGCTCTAAAGTTAGGAGTGAGATTCATTTGACAATCCCCTTAGTACAGAAAGGAAAGGGCCCTCTTGAAAGTTCATCGGCAGTTGACATACCATCTTTCCTTCAATTAAATTTCCTGACCTCATCAAATTCTGAAGAGTGTGGTACACATTCGATTTCCACACCCTTCGGTTCTCCTGATTTCATATATTGCAAATCTGGGGAACCGAGTCCTCACGTTCATGATCTTTCCTCATCGGATTTTCCTCTTCGTGAAGAAAATAAAGATTCACTTTTAATTTTCCGAAACCCCCTTTACAAATTTCCACAAATAATGATGGTAGTTGTCGGAGGAGGAGGTGGAGGGTTTATAGGAGGAGGTGGAGGGTTTATCGGAGGAGGAGGGGGAGGAGCTCCTCTAGAAGCTGTAGGCCAAGGGCCTACCCCCCCTCCCAGAGTGTTTGCAAAAGTTGCAACCATATATGCTAACTTGGTATTTTTCGTCCCTCTACATGACCTTCCTGAAAATTACATAAACAATTTTCCAAAATTCACTGGGGAAGGGGATCTAACCGCGGCCGAACACATTAATTTCTTTGATCAATTCACAGATATCCTTGGTATCGAACATGAAGACGTATATTCGAGGCTTCTTTTTCAAACCTTCAAAGGCTAGGTCCAAACTTGGTTTCAGAGTCTACCTGCAACATCTATCTTGTCTTATGATGCCTTAGAATATGCTTTCCTCAGACAGTGGGGCGAAAGAAAAGACCACTTATATTATTTAACCGAATTTGGGTCTTTGAGAAAAAAGAATTCAGAAACAGTCATGCAATTTATTCAAAGATTCAACAAACTGTATAACAAAATCCCAGTCGAGGTTAAACCATCCCAACCCGCGGCCAAGGTAACTTTCGCAGGGGCTTTCGAACCAGATTTTTCACTCCTTTTGTGAGAAAGAAGGGGAGCCACCCTAAAATGAATGCAGGACAATGATATAGAAATTGAGTCTAATATGATGTCTTATGGTAAGCTTAAAGCTAAAGTAGAAACGAGAAACCGAGAAACTAAACGCTTTAGAGAACAAGCAGGGTTGTTAGGATCTAATAGATCCACAGATGACAAAGTAGATGATATGGCCAGGGTAATGAAGGAACTATCTAATAAAATATCTAGAATGTAGCTTGAACAGGCCAAAACTGATTCCTTTGCCAAAAAGGATTTCAAGAGGAAACCTAAACCCTCGAACCAGCAAAGACAAATAAAAAATGAAGATCAAAAAATACAAGCTCCTTTAAAGAGAGAAAATTTTATAGGAATGAATGATCTTCAAGATTTCGGAGATTCAGATAATGATGTCACGAACTTAGGTGATGAATGCATGCAACCGTATCTGACTAGAGAAGAGCATGAAAAATCTCTACACACTCAACAACCGTTGGTTAAGGGCAAAGAAAGTGATCATACCGACCTTTGTGGCTCTCAATAAGAAACTGAAATGATAATGGCTGAGATCCAACTGAAGTACAACTTAAGATCTAAGAATAATCCCATCTCAACTTCTCAACCCAAGAAAATCCTCCAAAGAGGTCAAACTTATGAGCCTTCAAGAGACCTTATTACCCAACAGTAAAACGAAAGTAGTAATCACACAAGAGTCTAAAGTGGAAAAAGTTGAGACCCAGGCACAAGGAACCGAAGCGGCTAATAAAATTATGCCTTCAACCAAGACCATGAGTAATAAAGTGGTACAGACAAATAAGTTGGAAAGGAAGGATTGAGAAGTCTCAAATAAAGAAACAAACAAGGTGAGTGGAGCTTTCAGTTTTCAAAACGAGATAAATAAAATTAAGATACCAATCCCTCTAGTAGAATTAGAAAAAAACCCCGTTTATCGGAAGTAGATTACCAAAGTGATGGGTGTCTCAGAGCTAGAAAGCCAGTCTAACGTTTTAAACCTGGAAGATGAAAAACCTAACATCACTTTTGGTCCAGATTTTGAATGGGCCAAAGACACTATTTCTCCCTTTTATATCACTTTAAATGTATATGATTAATTGCTACACAATTGCATGTTAGACTCTGGAGCCTCCCATAACGTTATGCCTAAGATTATTATGGACAAATTGGGTCTCCAAATCACCAGACCTTATGGATATCTTTACTCTTTTGACTCAAGAAGGGTTAAGTGTATGGGAATGATAAAGGACTTAGTAGTTACCCTGGCACAGGTCCCGGTTAAGAGTATCCTGATGGATGTGGTTATTGTGGATATTCCTCCTAAGTATGGATTACTATTGTCTAGGTCAAGGGGAGCCAATCTAGGGGGTTCTCTTCAATTAGATATGACGTTCACCACAATTCTTGTTTTTGGTGGGCAATTTACTCAGTTGTACAGAGAAATGAGATTAGCATATATGGTAACCGACCCTCAAAACCTGAACAATTTCCCTATTTATATTGCGGATCAAGATTTAGGAAATTGTATCTTATCTTTTGATGATGGTTTAGAGGGTTGTTCGGAGGAAAACGATATAGAGCAGGAAGAGTCAAGTTACATGACAGAGGATCTTTGTAGCACCGGTGTTTGGAAAATGTATTTTGACGGTGCCTCATCTTGTGAAGGGGCTGGTGCAGGAGTGATTTTAGTGGATCCCGAAGGAAAGTTCATGGTTCCTTTTTCCTAGAGACTGCAATGGGACATATATTATACTAACAACGTATGTGAATATGAAGCATTGGTCTTAGGATTAGAGGCTGCTAAGAAGCTAAAGATAAATAACTTAGAGGTATACGAAGATGCAGAGTTAATAGTCAAACAAATAAATCGACAGTACCAAGCCAAGCATCCCAAATTAATATCATACAGGAATTGTGCCTGGTATCTGATGGAAAAAATTTTCTCGTCAGTAAATTTCCACTTCATCCCATGCACATAGAACTTACATGCTAATTCATTGGCTAAAGCATCTTGAACCTTCTCTCCTCCCACAACTTTCAAATTGAAGTATCACATAGAAATCAGACACAGACCATCTATAACAGACAATATCCAACACTAGCAGGTTTTTGAGGATGACGAACAAATTAAGAAGTTTCTTGAAGTAGTAGGCGAATTTTCCAAAACTCATGCAGACCAAGAAAATCAAAATGAACCGATGTGGATCATGCAAGAAGGGGAGGATCCTAAAGCTTTCCGAGACAAAATCTCAGATCATCGCATGTTGGTCCTTAAAAACAACCAGATTCTGAAAGGATTGATTCCTTTAGAAATACTTTTTGATCAAAATGACATACCTGTAAAAACTGCCTTACGACCCCAACCAAAAGAAGTGGAGGACTGCGATATAGGAACCAAAGAAGAATCTAGGATGGTAAAAATATCCAAGTTCCTCCCTCCCAAAATAAAAAGTAAATATAAATACCTACCCATACAATATAAGGATGTTTTCACCTGGTCTTATGCTGAGTTAAGGACATACGACACTTTTGTAATTTACCACATGATACCTATAAAGCCTGGGGTCAAACCATTTAGGGAAAATCTTAGACAGATAAACCCCATGTTGTTACCTGTGATCGAAAAAGAAGTTAAGAAACTTCTAGATGCAAAAATAATAGTACCTCTGAGATATTCAGACTGGGTAGCAAACCTGGTCCCAGTCAGGAAAAAGAGAGGGGAAATCAGACTGTGTGTAGATTTCAGAAATCTGAATAAGTTGTCTCTTAAGGACAACTATACGTTGCCCAAAATGGACCATGTGGTAGAAAAGTTAGTTGGAGCTAATTGAATGCCTATGATTGACGGGTTCTCTGGTTATAATCAAATCGCCATGAATGAACAAGATAGAGAAAAAACCGCTTTCACTAAACCACGGGGTACGTTCAAGTATGATAAGATGCCTTTTGGTTTGATTAATTAAAGGGCCACATTCTAGCGCTGTGGACATCACTTTCATCGGTGAAAGGGATAAGTTTGTAGTCATTTATCTTGACGATTTGATGGTTTTCTCTAAAACCGACGAAGAACACTTGATACATCCTAAACAGACATTCGAAAAATGCCGCAGGTTTGGTCTATCTTTAAATCCAAAGAATTCAAATTTTTCCATGTGAGAAGGTAATCTTTTGGGTCATATTATATCTAGGAATGGAATCAGGATTGATCCTAAGAGGATTGAAGCGATAGATACTATAAATATTCCAAGAAATGTAAAAGAGATTCAATCTTTCTTAGGAAGAATAAATTTTTTACGAAGATTTATCCCCAATTTTGTTGAGATTGTAAAAATGATCACAGGTATGTTGAAAAAGGACAACGAAGTCAAATGGATGACCAAGGCCAAAGAATCATTCTCACATATTAAGAAGGTCATAATCGAGGCACCTGTGTTAGCGATCCCCGACTATGTAAAAGATTTTCTTATTTTCTCATTTGCCTCCAAACACATGATTTTCGCGGTGCTCCTACAAAAGAACGAAGAAGGTTTCGAACAACCAATTTCTTTTTTCAGCAAGAGCCTTAGAGACACAGAACTAAAGTATGATATAATAGAAAAACAAGTGTATGCCATGGTAAAAGCATTAAAGGCATTCAGAACGTATGTACTACACTCTAAGAAAATTGTGTACGTACCTACCAGTTCTGTGAAAGATATTTTGGTACAACCAGAAAGTGATGGTAAAAGAGGGCGATGGCTCACAAAAATCCAAGAATTTGATCTGGAAGTCAAACTGACCAAATTGATAAAAGGACAAGGCCTGGCCAAACTCTTAGCTGAGTCGAATTTCAGAGCCCTAGGTATTAATTGCCTGCAGGAAGGCGATGAAGACATGAACCTAAACGAGCTGGATGAGCAGGCAAGCCCAGACAAGATCAAAGAGAAGTTCATATCATCAGGCTAGTATAGAGACATAGTATCATATCTACTAACTCTAAAATTCCCAAATGAGTTATCACCATCAAAATCCAGGACTTTAAAACTTCATGCAGTTAAATATTTTATCGCCGAAAGTCAGGTATATTGGAAAGATCCACTCGGTTTCCTGTTAGTCTGTTTAGTCAAATCTGAAACTCAGCGGGTTATAGACAAATTTCATGAGGGAGTTTGTGCAAGGCATCACGCTTGGAGAGCTACAACTTACAAAATTATGAGGGTTGGATACTACTGGCCAAAACGTTTCCCGAATTTTAATGCCAAAGTCCGAGCCTGCAACCCTTGTCAACTATTTGCAGGTAAATAGAAGCTCCTGGCACTGCCTCTAGTTCCAGTCAAAGCTGAAGCCCCATTTCAGCAATGGGGTCTAGACTTCATAGGCGATATTAATACCCATTCCAGTGCTCAACACAAGTGGATCTTAACTGCAACAGATTATTTTACTAAATGGGTTGAAGCCATTCCAACCAAAAGGGCAACAAACTCGGTGGTAATCGATTTCTTAGAAGACAATATTTTGTCTAGATTTGGTTGTCCCCGAAAGATAGTTACTAACAATGCCCAAGCCTTAAATACATGGCTATGATAATCTTCTGTCGAAAATATAACATCGTTCTTTTCCATTCTACAACATATTACCCCCAGGGAAACGGATTGGCCAAGTCATCTAACAAGATCCTGGTAAATATAATCAAGAAAGTATTGGATGAAAACAAAAGGTCTTGGCACGTGCACTTAAAATACGCATTGTGGACGAATCACATAAGCACAAAAAGGTCTATCGGCATTTCACCTTTTCATATGGTATATGGGACATATGTTGTGTTACCTATAAACCTAGCGTTTCCAGTGATGAAGTTATGGCAAGATCAAAAGGAAGAACACAATCATGTCACCGGGAGGATGAATCAGTTGATTGAGGTTCAATAGCATAGAGTTGAAGTAGATGAAAAGATGCAGAAATACCAAGATGACATGAAGGCATTATTCAACCGCAGAGCAAAGGAAAAATATTTCCTCCTAGGAGATTTAGTGTTAAGGTGGGATGCAAGAAGGGAAGAAGCAGCAAAACATGGTAAATTTGAGCACCTCTGGTATGGGCCATTCAGAGTCTTGGCTCTGGAAGGTGAAAAAAATTTAGTTGCATGAAAATATAGATGGTGAAATCCTCAATGCCCCTGTCAATGAGCGTTATCTCAATCATTATATGACATAATAGTCGCAT
>JZKD02S1718335.1:91412-123684 GCA_000966675.3 Picea glauca
TGTATACATATATATAGATTTTTCATTTAAACATTGCTCTTGATTTTCTTTTTTTTCATGAACTTTTGACACCTTTCGGATAGCCCCAATAATCTTCGTATTTTCCTCTTACAGGATTCCAGCTGCATACAAAAGAAGAAGGAGAAGTCAACTGAAAGTTGATGTCAGAAATAAATCGGCTTAAACAGGTGATACCCAAGAAATTTGATATTGTACAAAGAAATTGAAATGAAAAGGTAAAGATGAGATTTCCTAAAAGACATGTTCTAAAAGACTCTTAAAGAAAACCGAGGTAACCTCATTCAAACAACAACATTGACTGAACTGATAAATAACAAAATTGTTTCTTGGTTTAATCGTCTATGAAAAATTAAGACAAATTAAATGATTCACCCAGTTTAAAAGCAGTCAGTCAAAGTAAAGTATCCCCAAAAAAGATCTACAAGAGTCAGTTTTGAACTTTTTGACCTCTGTATTCTCAGTTCGTAAGTCACTATCTATCACCCTTTTATATCTACAACTTTACCTTTAAAAAAAAAAAAAAAAGTCATTATCTTTCCGTTTCGCATAAGAAGGGATAAGAGTTTTTCGTTTCAAGATCATGAGCTTCAAAGAAGATTGTGGAAAGAAGGTGGGTCTTCACAACTCCTCGATCCCCTGCTAAATGAAGAGATGCTTAAAGTGATCCTAAATCTCCCAGGTTCTTCAAAAATATCGGAGGATTGAGGCTTGCTCAAATAGAATGCCCTAAGAAAATTATTTTCCCTTTTTTCCCTGGAGAACGAAGGTGTTGTAAAGGTTAAGGGAAGGTTGGTACCGAGTAATCAAAGTAAGTTGATAGACCTACAATGAAAAATATTACAGAGATATTAGCCCTGATACAAACTAATTTCCCCCATCTCTGCACTCTAAAAAGAAAATTATAAGACAGGTGGTGAAAGGAAATTCAGAAATGATTGCCCCCATCTAGTCCAAGAGATGATGAAAGGAAATTCAGAAATGATTACCCTCATCTCAACATTTAAATGCACAAATATATTCTGAAGTGGTGAAAGTAAATTTAGTAAAAGGGGCTAGATAACTTCACCAGGGTACTGAACAGGCTCGCTGACAGTGAAGCAATATCTGAGATATCTGTAAGGCTGTTATACATGAATATCACTCTACTCTGGTAACTGATTATTTTTAAAACCTGATCCACATCCCAAGTTCAGACAGGCTTCTTGATTAAAAACATATAATATTTTTCTTTTGATGCAAGCTGATATCCACAAGATCTGTTGGGTCTCCTAGAACTATTTTGATTTTCTTAAGGAAGACCTGAATTTTAGTAACGGGAAAGGGAAAGTCGTGAAAGGGACTGCGTCTAAGTTTAAAAAGATTATCTGAGTTTGAAATTCTTTTCAAGGTAAAAAACAAAGTCTCTTTCCCCCTTCGATACCCTGTTCTCAGAAATCTTTTTCACCTAATTGAGGCTATTGACTCAATTTACCGAATATTGGCATGTGATCTACTATTCTTCCCATCTTACAAGAAAACGGGATCCCTATTTGGAGCCTATGTTGGAGCTGCCTTTGTTTTTCTAGCCCATCTCAAATTTCATGTCTTAATGCTCGAAATCGAAAGATGGTTTTCGTATTTTCTGTCTGTGGTTTCAAAATCTCTGAAGTCTTATCACACAAGCAACGATGATTATTATACTCTCTAGGTGAGTTCTACTTTTCAGCAAAAACAATTTCCCCCTTTTGTTCTACCATGGGATCTCACGTGTTGGATGCTATAGATCACGTAGTTCATAAGTCTCGAGCAACGAAACAACGAAATCACTTTAAAACTTTACCCAGGTCAGTAAAGGGAGTAAATTTTTCTTAAATCATGATTAAACATCATAGGGTTTTCACGCCTCGGCATTCACTAAATCCAAAACTCTCAGTGTCATATCCCCAATAGCCGAAACCACGAAGTCTGTATGTTAGTAACCCATGTCAAAGTTAAAGGAAAAAACTAAGCCATGGTTAAGTTCCGTCGACAATTCACCACTCAGCGTGTTCTCTTTTAAAAAACTACATTGTCTAAGCCCGATTCGCGAAGTCACAATAAAGATACAAACGTAATTAATTAAATACTTAATCCAAGTTTTTCTTCCCTTTTAATTAAAAAATATTATCGTGATCTCACGGTTTCGTAGCTCGGCATGCAAACTTCCCGAAAACTTACCTTCGAAGCTGGGAGTCGTGATATGGCGAATATAAATAATTACGTAATTAATTAATCTCCTAATCACAACTGTTTTTTTATTAACCAAAATAAATCATCACAAATTCACGGGTTAGAGGTTCAAAAGGTTAAAGCAAAATTCCTGATACAACGAGTACCGAAAGATTAATTAACATTGGTAAAACCAGATTAATTAAGCTAAATCAATATATCCCATGTTTTGATGCTTGAACGATTTATGAGGTAGCCTTATTTCTTCCATACGCCAACTGACATTTCAAAACGCCAAAATTTATGGCATTAATTATGAAATAAGGCGAATGGACGAATAAGGATTGGGTTTTTATTGCTAAATTTATTTCTAAACATGATTTGATAGATCTGTTCTAAAAAGTACCGAGTTTTCGAATATATATAGAGTTGTTATTCATTATAACAAATTCTTTTTTATATTACACAGAGCACATTTTCTTAGCGAGCTAACTTTTGTATGTATACGTATTTTTATCGCAGAAGAGCCAAAGTAGGATCTCCAGTCATGGCCGCACGAAGAGCATCCAAAGCCAACGTTAAGGTTTCGAGACAAGGTTCGGACAACGTCACTGATACTTCACCTCGAAGTGTCGACTCTGTCCCAAACTGATCATTCATTTCTGATGTTCCACAGGATGAATTGGTGGATTATTCTGATGATTCTAGAGACAATGAAAAATACGACATAACCACCAAGTATAAGATCGTCATTTAGTCAGGAATGCATAAAGTAGTGGCCAGGCCACGATTGCTCCCCTACTATGATATGGTCCGATGGGCATTAGACCATGTGGACATACCAACCAGAAACATCATGAATGAGCAGAAGGTAACCATCGGGACTTTTAGACCTGAACACCTACAAGTTATGTACAAGTTTCCCACAGCGTCCGACTTTACATATGGTGCCAAATTATTGGATGCGTTCAAACAGAAGGAATGTGTGTAGTATGACAAGACTATGTCTAACTTAATAAGAGACTGGGTTTCGCACCCTGCGAAGTTCAGGGCAGACAATCATGGTATATACTCAATAGCTTCCTTGGAACCTGATGCAGGAGAATCACTGACTCATCAAGCGAGCTAGCGCGGAAGCGGAAGACAGCTAGATAAGCCAACAAAAATTTGGAAAATGTATTGGGACTATTGCGCAAATCTTAAATGATTCATTTAAGAGGAGGAACCTTTGTATATTGTAAATGGACCTTGAGCCTTTAATCTCTCATCCTTTAGTAGATAGTCGGCATTTAATAGACTTAATTCTGTTAGATAGGAATTTAATTCTAGATTTGATAGCCCAGAGTCCAAGAGGGAAAACGGATATAGACACCCTCATTGTATCTTTGTATTATCATCAATTCAAGAGAGCAGAAGAGCAAGCAGAGAATTGTATGAAGAACACCCCATGTACAGGAATTTGAATTAATAGAAGAAAGCTTTGATTCAAATTCAGGGTTTGTGTTGTTTCTCTGTGTATTGTTGATATGCTCATGAATGTTTGTCTCCTGTCATACATTTTCTTTTATATGCTGTGTACGTGATTCATGTATGAATTGAAGTCGAAGAGAGTGAAAGGATGAGTTTCAATTGTTTCTCTAATTGAACCAAAGGATTCCTGCAAGGAGTGCAGTCCAGTTGTCCGCAAGGAGTGCATTGACAGAAGGGTTCAATTAGAGATAACTCTTGTTCTCATTTCCTTGAGGGTGCAGTTAGGCATAGTGTCGTGCCAGGAGTGCACAGGCCAGGTAAAGGTCTCAGGGTTGCAAACTTGAGTGAAGTGTTAAAGACTGTTGTTGCAGGAGTGCACATATTCAAGAGACTTCAACACTCAGTCGAGGTTGAAGGGTTTCCGCAAGGAGTGCGTGCAAGAGGTTTCCAAGAAGACTGAGGTCGTTGAAATCCCAGGAGGAGTAGGCCTTCGAGTTCACTGAAGGATAAGCATAGGGAAGCTGTTATTGGAAGTCCAAAGGAATTATCGCAGGTTGGCGAGAAGGAGAATGAGTCTCGTGGAGGAGACACTTCTTCATTTTGTGGATTCACAAAGGGAAGAGAAGACGGTCGAAATCCTTGAAGGAGGTTTCACGAAGTTCCATGGACTGTTGGATCCCATGGAGGTACAGGGAGGCTGCAGTGTAAGTGTGGAAGAGGTTCAAAGCTCAGGAGGAGCATAGTCGTCGATCTGAGACAGAAGGAGTCGTCGGATCTACACGTGGCATCGTGTATCGGGGATTTGTAAGTCGAAGCTCCAAGTTGTTGCAACGAGAATTGTGATATCGTTGATCCACAATATCTCGATAGACTCAGAACTGTCCATTGGTTGAGACGCATGTTAGGAGATCTCGAGGAGTCAAAGTTCGAGCATCGGAGTTTTCGAAGGTGAGAAACTCTAGCATATTGGAATCGCGAAACGCGATATCCCGATGAAAGGGTTGTGTGGACCACAGTCAGGGTTAGTGGAGGACAGGTGGCATACTATATCGGGAATCAGGAAAAGTTAAGTCGTGAATCCTTTGGTATCAGGATTCACGATCCCGCGAATCCTGAAATCCTGACAGAAGTGACGGGAGGTGGAAAAGTCAACCCGCACATGGGCATCGGTGCATTGGCATATCGGGAGTTGGGGATTAGTGAGGTGAGTTGATTTCAACATCACAAGTGTCGAAATCCCAACGAAAGTATTTTTGATAGGAACAAGAAGGCATTGGCGCTTACTCAGTGGGTTTCGGAGCATTGCGAAGCACAAGGTGTGCGACCATAGGATTCGTGAAATCCCGAAGTCCGATTTCCCGATCATTAAGGGAGATCCATTGGAGAGTTGTTGTGGGTAAGGAGAATTCTCGATAAGGAATCAGAGGAACCTTGGAGTTGTTTGGGCCGTGAAC
This sequence comes from Picea glauca, assembly GCA_000966675.3. NCBI lineage: Eukaryota > Viridiplantae > Streptophyta > Pinopsida > Pinales > Pinaceae > Picea > Picea glauca. Next base: position 96,545 of record JZKD02S1718335.1, read on the forward strand.
GAAAGAAGATCCTAAGGAAGAGGATGTGCTCCGAGGAGTGCGGCTGCACCAGTTGTGGTATCGCAGTGAGGAATATCTCTTTGCTTCCTATAGAAAATAAGAAGAAGAAGTTCTCCATGCCACCCAAGAGAGAAAGACAATCACCAGACCCAGGGGATAGGGAGGTGCAGAGAAGAGGTAGTTAGGTAGTCAATCCAGAAATGGAGAGACAAATGAGAGATCTCCGAGCAAGACTCGAAGACATGGAGACAGCTCAAAGACGCACAGCTAGTGCAGGAGATATGATTGATTCCGAGAGTGAAGTTGAGGCTGAATGCGAGGAGGAAGTTGCAGCGGAGGATGCAGTGAATGAACATCTAATTAAAGCTATTGCCAAGATGGGTGCAAAGGCAAAAATGGGCATTCCAGTTTCCGAGGGGAATCTGGATGCAGAATATCTTTTGGATTGGATCTGAGCTCTTGACACCTACTTAGATTATGAAGAGATCAAAGAGGACAAGAAGGTCAGGCATGCTATCACACATTTGAAAGGACATGCAGCATTGTGGTGGGATGAGCTACAAGCTGACAGATGCTGCAAAGGCAAGCAGAAGATCAAGAGTTGGGATCGAATGATTGTAAAGATGAAGGCGAAGTTCATCCCAAGAGATTACCAAATTACTCTGTTCAGGAGGATGCAGAACCTGAGACAGAAACTGATGACAGTGAAAGAATACACTGAGGAATTCTATCGATTGAACATCAGAGCAGGTCATCGGGAGAGCAATGATGAGAAGGTTGCTAGAGATCTGAATGGTCTGAGATACAACATTCAGGATGAATTGCGCATGGTTACCATCAGGACAGTGGAGGATGCTTATCAGATGGCTTTGAAAGCTGAGGAGAAGTTGAGCCATAAGCAAGGTCAGTGTGGGTGAGGTAGAAGTCAGCCCAGAGGCAAAGAAGTTGCCCAAGACAAATACCAGAAGCCCAAGGAGGAATGGAAGAAATCTCAGGGTAAAGTTGAAAGAGGTGGAACCTCACAGAAAGGACCATATGTTGAACAGAGAGGGCAACATATAGAGCAGAGGGGAGATTATGTTGACGCAAACACTTTTCCTCGCACCAGAGGTAGAGGAAGAGTCCGAGGTGGAGTCATCACATGTTTCACATGTGGGAAGAATGGGCACAAGTCTTATGAATGTCCAGAGAAAAAGAAGGACATTGGGGAAGCTCACATCACCGAAGTGCAGAGGCGGGATGTTGAGGCAGAAGACGTAGAAGGTGGAAGATCACTTATGATGAAAAAATTCCTTTTGACAACTGAGAAGGAGGTGGAAAGCTCAGTCCAAAGGATTAGACTTTTCAGAACAGCTTGCAAGACCAAGGACAGGGTGTGCAAGGTCATTGTTGACAGTGGTAGCATGGATAATCTCGTATCTACAGAGATGGTAGAGAAGTTGGATCTAGAGACGACTGATCATCTGAGCCCATACAGAGTTTCATGGCTACAGAAAGGACACCAGGTAACTGTTACCAAACAATGCTTGGTTGAATTCAAAATAGGTGGATATAATGATAAAATACTCTGTGATGTTATCCCCATGGATGTATGTCATTTATTGTTGGGTAGATCATGGAAATATGACAGAAATGTGATTCATGATGGGAGAATGAACACATATACCCTAGAGAAGAATGGGAGAACCCATATGTTGCTTCCGATAAAGGATAAAGAGGTGAAGCTAGAAGTAAGCAACACAATACTTCTCATGAGTGGGAAGGAACCTCTTATGGAGGTGAAGAAGAACGAAGATCCACAATTCTTTGTGGTCAGGAAGCCAAGAATTGTTTTGACTAGCACAAGAGTAGATGATTTACCAGATGAGATTCAGGAACCGATGGAAGAGTTCGCTGACATCATAGTGGACAAATTACCTCGTTCGTTGCCACCAATGAGGAGTGTGAGTCATCATATAGATCTCATACCAGGAGCTAGTTTTCCAAACAAAGTTGCATATAGGTTAGCGCCACAAGAGAATGAGGAGGTTAAGAAATAGGTCTAGGAGTTGTTGGACAAAGGGTTGGTCAATGAAAGCTTGAGTCCATGTGTCGTTCCAACAATACTCGGTCCGAAGAAAGACAGAGGTTGGAGAATGTGCACCGATTCAAGAGCGATCAACAAAATAACCATCAGGTATAGGTTTCCATTGTCGAGGATGGATGATCTGATGGATTGCCTAAGTGGGGCAAAGTATTTTTCAAAAACTGATTTGAAAAGCGGATATCACCAGATTCGCATAAGGGAAGGCAATGAGTGGAAAACAACATTCAAGACAAACGAAGGACTGTATGAATGGCTAGTCATGATGTTTGGTTTCACGAATGCACTGAGTACCTTTATGAGGTTGATGAATGAAGTTCTGAGGGAATTCATCGGAAAGTTTGTCATTGTATATTTGGATGATATATTGATTTACAGTAAATTAGTGATAGAACACATGAAGCATTTGGCTATAGTGATGAGGAAGCTACAGTAGGAGAAGCTGTTGATAAATATGAAGAAATCTTCATTCATGAAGACAGAGCCCATTTACTTGGGTTTTTTTATTTCGGTGAATGAATTGAGGATGGATCCGGATAAGGTGGAGGTGATCAAGAATTGGCGATCACCGAGAAATATTTTCGAGGTGAGAACTTTTCATGGTTTAGCTAGTTTCTACCAGAAGTTCATCAGGAATTTCAGTGGAATGAGCACAGCGATGATGGACACAGTGAAGAAGTGGCATAAGTCTTTTCACTGGACATCAGAGGTTGAGATAAGATTCAATCTGTTGAAGCGAAAGATCACAGAACAACCAATGTTGGTGTTGCCGGATTTCCTAAAAACATTTCAGGTGAAATGTGATGCAAGTGGGTTTGCCATAGGAGCGGTCTTGAGTCAGGAAGACAGGCCAGTTGCATATTTCAGCGAGAAGTTGGATGAGGTGAAACTAAAATACTCCAAGTATGATAAATAATTTTATGCTATCATTCAGGCATTGAAAAAGTGGAGGCATTACTTGATCCCGAAAGAATTTGTATTGTACAGTGATAATCATGCATTGCAGTTTGTGAGTCAACATGAGAAGTTGAATCAGAAACATTCAAAATGGGTAGAGTATATGCAGAATTTCACATTTGTGATTAAGCATATTGCAGGTACTGCTAACAAAGTGGCTGATGCTTTGAGCATGAAGTGTATGTTGCTGCAGGAATTTCGAGTCAAAACATTGGGTTTTGAAAATCTCAGGGACATGTACGCAAGGGATGCAGATTTTGGAGAAGCGTATGAAACAACTAAGAATCCAGTTCTCAGAGATCAGAGTCCTTGGATAGATTATATGATCCAGGAGGGATTTATGTTCAGAGGAAATCAACTGTGTATTCTGAAATGCTCCATGAGGGATAACTCGTTGAAAGAGAAACACAGTGGTGGATTGGCAGGACACTTTGGCCATGACAAGACGTTCGGGAAGCTGAATGAGTCATATTTCTAGCCAAGAATGTGAGCATACGTCAAGAGGTTCATTGAAATATGTCGAGTTTGCCAGCATTTGAAGGGGAGAAAGCATAATGCATGTTTTTATCAGCCATTGCCCATACCAGAAAGGCCATGGGAGGTGATAAGCATGGATTTCATATTGGGATTGCCAAGGATACAAAGAGGTGTTGATTCAATCTTTGTGGTCGTGGAAATGTTTTCTAAGATGGCACACTTCATCCCATGCTAGAAAACCAGTGATGCGACTCACATCGCAAATCTGTTCTTCAAAGAGATCATTCGATTTCATGGGTTGCCGAAAAGTATAGTTTCGAACAAGGACACTAAATTCATAGGACATTTTTGGAGGACCTTATGGAAGAAGCTAGGAACTAACTTGGCATTTAGTTCTTCATATCATCTGCAAATAGATGGACAAACAGAAGTGGTCAAAATAATTTTGGGAGACTTGCTGAGGAGCTTGGTGATAGAGCACCATAGCAGCTGGGATAGCATATTGCCACATGTAGAGTTTGCATACAACGATTAAGTTAATCGGAGCACAGGGAAAAGTTCATTTCAAGTTGTATATGGGATGCAACTGAGAGGGGTTTCTGAACTGAGGGATTTAGAATAGACTGCTACTAGCAACACTAGTGTAGAAGAGTTTGCTAAGGTGATTAAAGAACTTCACAGCAGAGTGAAGCAGCGACTGCAAAATTCAAGCCAGGAATACAAGCACAGAGCAGATCAGCATCGGAGACAACTTTAGTTTGAAGTTGGTGATCTAATTCTAGCACACTTAAGGAAAGAAAGGTTCTCGAGGGGAACATACAACAGACTGAAAATGAAGAAAATCAGGCCATGCAAGGTCTTGAGAAAATTCAGAGAAAATGCTTATGAAATTGAGTTGTCGGATGGTGTCAGAATATCTCTGATATTCAATATCGTAGAATTATACCCATACAAGGCTGGAGAAGCAGAGATTGGAGCTAAGGAGCTAGTGATCTAGTGGATGAAACAATTTCCAGTTGCAGAGAAGCCACAAATGGAATGCATACTGGACAAGAGAGTGGGTAAGAAGACCAGGAGGAAGGAATACTTCGAGTATCTGGTCAAGTGGAAGAACCATCCAGTTGAAGATGCCAGCTGGGAGACTGAAGCAGTGATACAGAAGCATGGAAAAACTATGTAGGAGCTCATGGACAGGAGCCCATGAAAGTTTTCAAGCTGAGGAGTATGATGCAGGAGCATCACCGACTCATCAAGTGAGCCTATGCGGAAGCGAAAGACAACTAGATAAGCCAACACAAATTTTGAAAATTCTTTGGGACTGTTGCACAAATATTAAATGAGTCATTTAAGAGGAGGTGCCTTTGTATATTGTAAATGGACCTTGAACCCTTAATCTGTCATCCTTTAGTAGATAGTCGACATTTAATAGACTTAATGTTGTTAGATAGGAATTTAATTCTAGATTTGATAGCCTAGAGTCCAAGAGGGAAAACGGATATAGACACCCTCATTGTATCTTTGTATTATCATCAATTCAGGAGAGGAGAAGAGAAAGCAGAGAATTGTATGAAGAACACCTCATGTACAAGGAATTAATAGAAGAAAGCTTTGATTCAAATTCAGGGTTTGTGTTGTTTCTCTGTGTATTGTTGATATGCTCATGAATGTTTGTCTCCTATCATACATTTGATTTTATATGTTGTGTACGTGATTCATGTATGAATTGAAGTTAGAGAGAGTGAAAGGATGATTTTCAATTGTTTCTCTAATTGAACCAAAGGATTCCTACAAGGAGTGCAGTCAAGTTGTCTGCAAGGAGTGCGTTGAGAGAAGGGTTCAATTAGAGATAACTCTTGTTCTCATTTCCTCGAGGGTATAGTTAGGAACAGTGTCGTGCCAGGAGTGCACAAGTCAGGTAAAGGTCTCAGGGTTGCGAACCTGAGTGAAGTGTTAAAGACTGTTGTTGCAAGAGTGCGCAGAGTCGAGAGACTTCAACACTCAGTCGAGGTTGAAGGGTTGCCACAAGGAGTGCGTGCAAGAGGTTTCCAAGAAGACTGAGGTCATGGAAAGACCAAGAGGAGTAGGCCTTAGATTTCATTGAAGGATAAGCATAGAGAAGTTGCTATTGGAAGTCCAAAGGAAGTATCGCAGGTTGGCGAGCAGGAGAACGAGTCTCGTGGAGGAGACACTTCTTCATTTCATGGATTCACAAAGGGAAGAGAGGATGGTCAAAATCCTTGAAGGAGGTTTCATGAAGTTTCGTGGACCGTTGGATCCCATGGAGGTACAGAGAGGTTGCAGTGTAAGTGTGGAATAGGTTCGAAACTCAGGAGGAGCATAGTCGTTGATCCAAGACAAAAGGAGTCGTCGGATCTACATGTGGCATTGTGTATCGGGGATTCATAAGTCGAAGCTAAAAGTTGTTGCAACGAGATTTGTGATATCATTGATCCGCGATATCCTAACAGAATCAGAACCTTCCATCGGTTGGGACGCGTGTCAGGAGATCCTGAGGAGTCGGAGTTCGGGCATCATAGTTTTCGAAGGTGAGAAACTCTAGCATATTGGAATCGTGAAACGCGATATCCCGATGAAATGGTTGTATGGGCCACAGTCAGGGTTAGTGGAGGACAGGTGGCATACTATATCGGGAATCAGGATAAGGTAAGTCTTGAATCCTTTGGTATCAGGATTCGTGATCCCATGAATCTTGAAATGCCGACAGAAGTGACAGGAGGTGGAAAAGTCAACCTGCACGTGGGCATCAACGCATCGGTATATCGGGTGTTGGGGATTAGTGAGGTGAGTTGATTTCAACATCATAAGTGCTGAAATCCTGACAGAAGGATTTTTGATAGTAACAGGAAGGCATTGGCGCTTACTCATCAGGTTTTGGAGTATTACGAAGCACGAGGCATGCGACCATAGGATTCGTGAAATCGTGAAGTCCGATTTCCCAATCATTAAGGGAGATCCATTGGAGAGTTGTTGTGGGTAAGGAAAATTCCTGATAGGGAATCAGAGGAATCTTGGAGTTCTTTGGGCCATGAATGAAATAAGGTCCTGAGGAAGCGGACGTGCTCCAAGGAGTGCAGTTGCGCCATAACCACAGTTCAAGTATGTAGCTGTGATGACATGCATATTATACGGGAGAGAGGACACCTCACATTTATTTCTTCCATGGGTACCTATAATATTTTGAGTCATCGAAGGCTACTCCTTCAACTGGGCAAAAATGCTTTCTGATAGCTTGACCAGTCCGGTTACAGAGTATCGGGCGCAGAAAGAGAGTGGAAAGACTTCTTTATTTTTTATGTTTGCATACATTATGGACATCGTGTGTTTTTTAAAACCATTTCCCTTAATGAGATGGAGTTGGAATCCATCAAAGGAGGAGCCCATCCACGTCTATCATTCAAAATTATGGGAAAACAAAGAGACAGATTTCGTATATGAAATTTTCAACTGGGTGATGGTGCCTCTGCATGTCACTATTTTCGGTCACCCGCCACCCAGGATCCCAGATAGTATAGTGATGAATTTGAGAAGCATAGCTGACTGGTATGTAGAAGCTGAATTCTCATATCTCAAACTTTTTGGGGCTTCTCTTCCCCCACATGCATTTCCATTATTCATTCTCGACAAGATGGCTTGTTGTGAGGTTGCTAGACAAACAGTAATCGGTGGCATCAACAAGGAGATGAAGGGATACTCGAAGAAGGCATGGCCACCTTTTCCTGTTCATTTAAATTCATATTCTTTATTAGATTTTAGGCATGCTAAAGCTGAGGCAACAACCCTAGAAGACGTAAATTCAGTCCTTATCGAGTTCAAGAAGCACAATCTGCAAAGGGTCGTGAGTAATCATTTGGCCAGTTGTGGACTCAAGAGATTTGAGCACGAAAATTCTCCCATGGATGAAATTTTCCGAGGTGCAAGATCTTATGCTGATATTTTAGCTCGGATCCAAACATTGACACCTAAAGAAAGGGTCGATATTCTGAAATTCCAAGAACATCGACGCAGTTGTCTTCCTGCAGTATTACGGGGTGATAATCTGAGTACAACAGAGGTGAAACAAAAATATGCCGAAGGCTCTAAGGATGCGACTCCCAGTCAAGAAAAACACTAGGACAAGGGAGAGAAAACTAAGAGTCTGAAAGCACAGATAAAGAATCCCGACCCGACGAAGAAGCAGAGTCTGGTTACTACTTTGGGACAATCAGCGAAGCAAATCAAAGAACCTATCACATAATTTACCCCCTTGTAGTCAACTCAGGGAAATATTGACGCAGGGTGGATCTTCAATGAAGAGTTGAGGCCTATAAGGGTGGAAGAGCTCCCTCCGAATGAGTTCTTCTTCGATAAGAAGACGAAGGCAGTGGTAAAGAGAGAATTCTATCAGGAAGGGGAATCAACAGCCAAGAAATACAAAGTTATAACTGATGGGAAAGACAAGAGGAATGAACAATTCATGACTCAAATAGAAGGGACATTAGGATCATATGCCACGATGAATCAATTTTCAGTCGGGCTTTTCAAAAACCAGCTGAAATGAAAAAATCGCCTCATCAAAACCCTAGAGGCTAGACTAACCACTGTAGAGGAGGCTGCCAAGGACCAGGCGAGTGTAGGAATAGAGCAGGCCAGGTTGGCTGATAGAAATGAGATAGAGCTACTCAAGACTAAGATCGAACAAGCACAGTTGGCGGTTCGGGATGGTCAGGTGCAAGCGAGCCAGCAAAAATATTTGATCGAAAAAATACAGGCTAGAGTGGATATTGTCGAAAGTAAAGTGATAAATATCGAGATGTTCCAGTCCCAGGTGATGGAGATTCAGAGCAGAGTCTCTGCGACCCAACGAAATTTACTCGCTAAGGTAGAAGTGATCCAGGACAATTGTTTGCTAGTCAATCAGGTTTTGGAGAACTTATCTGCTAGAGAAAGGGAAGTTGGAGCAGCATGCGTCGCCTTCCAAGAGGCTGTGATAGCCAAAAACAACAGGGATTCAGGAAGTACTCCAAGGTTCACCATTTCAGAGTAGACCAGAGGAAAGATTCTATTGAAAGAATGGGATAACAACATCTCGGAAGGCAAGCTGCAAGCCAAGAGAGTAACAAAATCCTTAGAAGAGGCTTTTAGCTCTATATATGGTAATATACTAGGCATTGATAGAGGATGTAATTCTGAGGCATTGATTCAAATGAATATGGCAAAAATCTCTCTTGATTTAAATGAAAAAGAGGAAAGAGATTCAGCCGAGATCTCCCAAGTGACTATGGCGGACATAGTCCAAAGAGACAAATGTATGATTAAACCAAGTGCACAATTATGTGCTATCGACACCATAAACAGACAGATGGAGGACAGGATGCCACAATTAGCTCGATATTATTACTCTTTTGAAGTCAATTGTCAAGCAGAACCATCAAGGATGATATCTCAACTGGTTGAAAGATGTGTCACATGTACCAAGCATGCACGAGGATAAGCTTCTGGCACCAAGTAAAGACAGAGAAGAAGAAATGGAGCGATTTCTCTCCTCCCAATCATAACTGAAAATTTTATAACGATTGAGATTCCATCTTATTGTAAAACTGTATAAATATACCATAGAAAGAAAGAAAAGGGGTTGGACCTTTTTGTGTCGATTGTAACAGAGGTTTTACATTTTGAGAGTTAATATAAAGCAAATCTGAAGTTTCTCAATTCCGTCACGACTGTGTTATGAGTTTGCTTTCTCGTATCTCATATTTCTTTTCATTTCATATTCGTATCTTATGAATGCTTCACTATAATTTAGTACAACCTCTACTATAGTGAATGAATTTTGGTTTTCTATATTGTTTACTATTTTTCCTCTGTACCAGCTATCAACAGGTATAAGACCAGTCAACATTTTCAGAATCCTATATATATTTTATGCTTCATCGAGTTACTTCTTTACATTTTTATTCTTTTGTTTATACATGATATTCTCCCTTGATAGGAGCCTTACTCGATAGATAGCTAAATGGTTTTCTCCCACCTCATACATTTTATTAAGATATAACCCAGTTACGGGAAAGAGCCTTTGATTTGCATTCCTCTTATTCCCGAAACCATAAACTCTCTTTTATGCGTCCGAATTGAGACAACACTCAAATTCTTCCTTTGAGGTTTCCTAATTTTACTGTTCCTCCATGACTATCCCTGTACTAGCACAGCCCAATATCAAACCTGGATTATTAAACCAAACACACATTACCTTAAATCTTTTCGATACTATCCTTAAAACAGCCACTACCCGGGTTGAACTCGAATGTTCATGGGCAACGATTGAACAGGATATTAACATGCAGGAACAGTTGGAAGCTATACAATGGCAATGAAAAAATATTCCTTAGTTTCCTTTACCAAAGGTTGATGTTTCTCTCTTCTCTACCCTTTAGCCACTTTCGGATGCCTAGACACTGTACTTCTAAGCCTTAAGTACAACCTCTGGAACAACAAGCACCCTAAATGATTCTTCTCCATTCTTCTAGTCTACTTTCACATTTTTCTTTTCAAGTGGTATTTGAATAATGTCATTTCCCTTTAGCATGGACATTGTGCAAATAAACAAGCTATCGGTGTGGTGATCTTATACACTCTTTCTATATTTCCTACTATCCATACTATTTAACCTATGAGATATTTCTTGCAAAACTGGTGGAGGTAACACCATATCATTAGCAATTCATATTGAGGACGCTAACTTGTCTTCTTTTATTGTGTTCTTCATGAGTTTTTGGTGTGAACGTCCATCATCCTTTGCTATGTCCTAGAGGTTGCCTACACCCCTCTTAGTTCCATTTTCCATTGTAATGGGATTTATTCCTAGTGCAGGAAGACATTTCTAATTTTATTGAAGCATATCCATTATATTTTTGTTAGCTAATGTGTGTGAAGACAACACATATAACAATGTATTCTCTCATATCCATTTCCCACTTGGTGCTAACCTACAAGGATAATTATAGAGAATGGTACATGAATATTGAGAGCACCTTGATCTTCAATGACCTATGGAAATGCATTTGTGAAGCAAAAATAGTCCCTCAAAGAAAAACAAATTAAGAAAAATTTTAATCATATCGACCATATACAAAGAACATGAAGTATGGGAAGAGAAAGGCTAGAAGTAATATGCAGTAATCCCACAGATAGTAAGTGAAGAGATGAGTTTTCATATTGCTTCCAATAATGATTCCTATGGTGCCTTGAAAAGATTAAATAAATTTGATGATAGATTTTGAGGATGAACTCGTACAACTAATGTTGAATCTTCTCAACCTAGAGTTGAGGATTGATGACCTATGGCTCTAGCTTCAGAAATTATAGCCATAATGCATGACATTGAAGCTACGAGGAAAAATATTGACCTCCATTTCATGACCTACATTGTAATATCCCCAAAGACGAGCCCGAGTTGTATTTATGAATTATAAACATGTTTTGAAGGCTGGTGAGGTAAGTGTGGATAAGCTGGTGGGATTATGTGTTTATTAGGCTAGAGAGACTATGTGTTAAAGGTCAAGAGCCTAATTTTGTATATGTAATTATGCAGATCATTAATAAAATATAAACATCATTGCGTGCATATCGACCACAAAGAAAGAGTGATGGGAGACTAAGCTTTCACAAGGTTGGGTAAGGGAGGAGGCTAAGTGTCTGGGCCTAGGGACTAAGCTTGGGGGATTATCTCTAAAGGGGATAATAATTTATTATTATTTCCTAAAGGCTAAGGTGGAAAAATGACCAAGTGTTGTCCTAAGTTCCCTGAAAAGGAACTTATGCAAAGTGGAGTGCATGCATCTCCATGAAGATGGGTGCATGTAGTTAAATATGAAGAGTCAACTCATGTTGGGAGTTCACTTACAATTCCCCATTATCCATGAATTTCAGTTATCTTTGTCATCGACCTCTGCACCCTCACACATCTATTGAACCAAAAAACCATGAAGCCGACCTGTGTTTTTTTACTGTGAAGCCCAACACATCCTCGATATGGCCTGAGCCATGTTGTCTCATAGTGTGGATTGTTTCCATTTTTGGATGTCTATACCCAATTTTCTATCACCTGTGAGTTAACTAAATGTTGTTGTTGTTGTTGTTGTTATCCTTACATTGCGAGAATTGATTTGAAACTAGTTGAAGAAGCGGGTTTTCAAGCCCATGGTTGAAGAGGCAATTTTTTAGGCCTCTGAGCATCTCTCTCTAGGTGAGAGAGTTTGCTGGAAAGTGATTTTATCCCAGAGAGATTCGAGAACCAACTATGAAGATCTGATAAGTCTTGACCCAACCTATTGCCAAGAGCCTAAGATGGAGGTGAAGCAGTGGAAGGACTATGTGAAAGTGAAGGTGTATACTCCCGGGTGGAACATGCATGTGGGGAATGAGAGTCTGTGAGTAGTGGGCATAAGAAGGCTCCTGGAGAGAATCCTTCTGGTTGCACTGTACAGTTTTCATGCAAGCTTAGCCTAGTCTAGGATTCCCTCTCCCTTGGTGGAGCTTAGTCCCATCTCAGGGGTGACCCACTGCTGAGGGTGATGAACAAAGTGGTCTATGGATGGGAGGTTCGTGGAAGGTATGCACGTAGTTGGTGGTGTTACTCTAGTTGAAAAGATAAGTATCATTATTGTGCTTAATTTATATGTTATGCATGTTTGTGATGCTTGAATGTTATCATGTATTTTATTGTGTATATGAAATAACTGTTAGTTACAATGATTATGTATGGTAGCATTAAGTCTGTGATTATTGTGATTAATTATTTTAAGTTCATTAAAATGCATGTCATATATAGGTGAATGTTCTATGTAATAGTGATACTCAGCCTGTGGATGGCTCGGGACATTACAATTTGGTATCAGAGCCAACGTTTCGACACTGAACTTGGATGGGCCATGTTAGTGGTTAACGAGACAAATATTTTAGAGTGAATTGTTGTCGAAAGGGAAAAAATTCGAGGTTCAAAGTGTCCTTGGGTGCAAAGAGTGAATCGACAGAGTCTTTGAATCAAAAATCTTGGGAGAAATAGATTGAGTTTTCTCGTGAAGGGACGCAAAGATCCGTTGCAAGGAGTGTAGAGATATGAAAGTCGACTAAGTGTTGAATCAACCCTCTAAGGAGAAAGGGTCTTGAAAAATGAAGCTCAGGAGGAGGAGTGACAACAGTCATAAGATTTGTTGTTAGGAGTTTGGACTGTTAGATTTGTGTCTAGGAAAGCAAAGGAGAGTGTAGAGGAGTTAAAAATCTCAAAGAGCCGAAGTGGCGAGTCATGATGATGACACCTGAAGGTGATGTGGACCTTTTCTATAACTGCCACGTGCCCCCACCCAGAATGTTTACAACTATACTTTGTCATCTCTAAGGTTGAATAACATAGTTAAACATTGACCGGCCACATTGGCGTTGATCACAATACATCCAGATTGACGGCCAGGAGGAATTTTGGGGACCCAAATTGCATGGGAATTAATTTATCAAGGTGGTCCTGCAATCCAAACCACGGTTTTACCAGGGGGTTACGTGTCAGCATTAGAGGAATTGTGGGATGAAAGGAGGGTTACTCCAAACTGTGGATGCATGCCCCCACAATTTGAAAGGCATTAAGTGATGTGAGAAATCGTGGATACCAGTGGATGCATGGTGCTAGTTGTGAAGTCCAGATACTTAATGTTGGGGTGGTGAGACATAATAATGTCACCAAAGGTGACATGGAAGTGTTCCAAAATTAACGGTTCGGGGCATTGGGGGTGTGTGGATGTGAAATCCTCCAAAGTCCCAAAACTTCAAAGATTCAAAGTCCTAGAGATCACATGCTTGAAGTTCCATATTGGGTGTCAGCCAGTGGATGTTGGATAGTCATGGACTGTTGATCCACCCTACTTTGTGAGTCCGGTAATATGAACTCCGAGAGATTATTGTGTGGTTCTTGGAAATATTTTGAAGCTAAAGGTCGAAGGCCCAAGTAAGTTCTTATTGATCTAGTGCTTGGTCACGACCCATGGTTGCATGAGATGGGGACTTAGAGAAAGGGGATAGTTCCCAAAAAATTCACAGAGAAGAGCTCAAAAGAAAATGGAGTTTGAAATTTTTCTTGAATCATATTTGTTTATGAATGATGTTAGATTTGTTAAGGAATGATGGCCTGACAAATTTCGATTGTATGCACGTTGTGTTCATAGAAGTTTAACAAGTGCCAGAATCGAATAGAGTTTCCACTGAGTGCAAAGAAATGGAGGAGGCATAGAATTCTTCTAGCTCAAAGAATGAATCTAAAGGGATGGATGTCCATTTGGGAGTAGAAGGATCTAACTCCAATGGGCATGGAGAAGAGATAGATAAGGAAGGGCATATGATGAAAATCATTGAAAGATTGTAGAAAGATGCCTAGACTCACTGAGCAGATAATAGAAAGCTCATGAAAGCCAGGGATCAATAAGGAAAATTCAACTTAAATTTGATGAAGAGTCTAGAAAGAATAAAAAATAAGTTTCATAACAAGAGTGACTCAAGAAAAACATGGAGTCAGAAGACCCCTGAGAAGAAAAAAAGATCAAGAAGCGTTAGCAGGCACAATAGTCACTCCCCAAAACATTCCAATAAGGAGGGACATAGTAGTTCAAGCCCATCTCCTACTAGAAAGCATAGGAGATATGGAGTGGATGAATTGAAGGGTGAAATGAACAAGATTAAGCCTCCAAATTTTGATGGAGAACACAAGAAAGATGAAGATTTTGAGACATGGTTGATTGGCATGAGGAAATATTTTCAACTGCAGAATTATTCCTCTCATGTCGAAGGAAGAATTGCAATGAATCAACTGAAAGAAAAAGCATCCATGTGGTGGGATCCACTGGTGCAGGTGCAGCACATTAAAGAGAAGGATATTACCTAGAAAGAATTCAAGAGGTATTTCAAAAATAAATACTTGACTAAAATATATTATGACCGAAAGATGAAAGAGTTTTTGAAATCAAGCTGAGAAGCATGCATGACCATTGATGAATATGAACAAAGGTTCTTGGAGTTGTTGAAATATGTTTCCTTCATCAAGGATGAGACTGTAAAAATTCAAAGGTATCTGAGTGGACTACAACCTTCCATTGGGAACAAGATTCAGTATGATGACCCTAAGACTATGGAAGAAAATATAAGAAGAGAAAAATGCTTATTTGAACAACAAAGAGAAAAACCTACTTTTTGGAATGCTTGGGATGAACATAAGTGGTTTAAGAAAGAGTAGAGGCAGAAGGGAAATGAAACTTCCTTTTTAAGAAACCGTCCTCAAGGGCATCCATCATTTAGAGAGATAAGAATGACTGACATAGGGGGACATAGGCTGAGGCAAATGCCCATTCAGTGTTGGGGATGTCAGGGAAACCACAAGTACAAAGATTTTCCCCACAAAAATGGTAGAGTGAGAGTTTTCCATAATGTTTAGCAATATGAAACAGTGGAGGACATGGGTAGTACAATATGAAGAATCTACGCAACCCTGGACAACAAGAAGGCAGAATATCAGTCGCACATGATTGAAGTGGAAGGTATGATCAACAACCATCCCTTTACTATTTTAATTGATTCAAGGGCTAGTCATAGTTATATAGACCCTAGGATGGTGGAAAGTTTGCAATTTCCAAGAAGAAAGCATTGAAAATCTCGGTTAGTGTAGCTGGCTACTAGAGCTAAGAGAAAGGTTGTTGAGTTGGCTAAGTCCTGTCTAGTGGACATGAATGGAATGAAGGGTTGAATTAAAAATCTAACCTTTGGGTTCCTATGACTGTCTAATTGGGATGGATTGGTTGGACCAACACCAAGCCATATTAGACTGTCGTAACAAGGCATTCACTTGATTGTATGAGGAAGGAAACCTAAAGAAAGTGCAGGGAATTTCAAGGGCATTTACTCTCAGGGAAATCTCAACAATGCAAATGGAGAAGTGCTATCGGAAAGGCTGTCAATTATTTGCAACCCACTTGGAGGAAGCACCTGAGGATAAGGTGTATAAGATCAAAATACCATGTCATATTAAAGGAGTTTGAGTATGTATTCTAGGAGGTACCAGGACTACCCCCGAAAAGAGATATTGAGTTCTCTGTAAACCTGATTCTTGGAGTAGCTCCAATGTTGAAAGCACCTTACAGAATGAGTACACCAGAGATGAAAGAACTGCAATTCTAGCTTTAAGATCTTATGAAGAAGGGGTATATATGCCCAAGTGTGTCACCTTGGGGAGCCCCAGTCCTATTCGTGAAGAAGAATGCTGGGACACTGAGATTGTGCATCGATTTCAGATAATTAAAGAAAGTGACTATTAAGAACAAGTATCCAGTGTCGAGGATTGATGATCTCTTTGAGATTTTGAAGGATGCTTAGATAATTTTGAAAATAGATCTTAGAGAAGGATATCACCAGGTAAGAATAAAGGATGAATACATCAGCAAGACCACCTTCCAAACAAGGTATAGTCATTATGAATTCACAGTCGTGCCATATGAGTTTTCGTATGCACCCGTTGTTTTTATGTGCCTAATGAATGGTGTATTCAGGGAATATCTAGACAAGTTTTTCATAGTATTTTTGGACTACATCCTGGTGTATTCTAAGTTGGAGGAAGAGCATGAACAACATCCAAGGATGGTGTTGCAGGTGCTAAGAGAGCACCAACTATATGCCAAGTTGAGAAAGTGCTCATTTTATCAAAAGCAAATCCATTACTTGGGGCATATCATATCAAAGGATGGGATAGCCGTGGATTCTGAGAATATAGAGTCCATCAGAGAATGGTCAACACCAAAGAATGTGTCAAAAGTTAGATCCTTTATGGGTCTAGATGGCTATTATAGAAGGTTCATTGTAGGGTTCTCAAGGATAGCTCACCCCATCACTTCCTTACAGAGGAAGGAGAAGAAGTTTCAATGGACACAAGAGTGTGAGAGAAGCTTTCAACAATTGAAGTAGTTGTTAACTAGTGCTCCAATCCTGATGATTGTCGATCCAAGTGAATATTTTGTAGTATGTATAGATGCATGCAAAGAAGGACTGGGAGGAGTCCTCAGCCAGAACGGATTTGTAATATGTTATGAATCCAGGAAATTGAAAGAGCTTAAAAAATAATTATGAAACTCATGATTTGGAGTTGGAGACTATTGTTCATTCTCTAAGGAAATGGAGGCATTAACTCATTGGAAGGAGGTTTGAACTAAGGACAAAACATAATGGTATAAAGTATTTGTTTGATCCACAAACCTTAAATGCTAGGCAGAGTAGATGGTTGGAATTCCTTTCTGAGTATGACTTTGATATCAATCATATCAAAGTAAAAGAGAACAAAGTGGTTGATGCACTCAGCATGAGAGGGCATGAATTACATGCTAAGCATGTACCAGACTGATATTAAGGGAAGAATTTGGGAAGATGCAAATGCAGATTTACAGTACATGGAGTTGGTAGCAAAGCTACAACAAGGTGAGATGCTAAAAAGAGTGGAAAACTATAAGTTGAGAGATGATGGAACACTCCTGTACAATAGTAGATTTTATGTTCCTAATGTCCAGGAATTCAAACTTATGATTTTGAAAGAAATGCATAGTGAGCCTTATCCTGGGCAACCTAGATATAAGAAAACTGTGGCAACATTCAAGAGCCATTACTTTTGGCCAGGTATGAAGAGAAATATTGTTGAATACATCGCCAGATGTATGGAGTGTCATAAGTTTAATGTAACGTCCTCTGACTACCCATAGCCCAGGGAATGCCATTCCAGAGAAATATCTCATGGTTTGATACCAGTTGGTAACATCCCCAGCCTTAAATAGGCCAGGCCATGCTACTCTAGGGAACTCTTTCATTCTCTTACTGTTGAACATACGGTAACATACCCAGTATTCAATTGAGCTATGCCACATAAATTTTCTCTTCAAACTGCATGCAACTTAAACATATACATACAACACTCTTGCAGAAGCTTTACATATAAAAATAAACAAATAATTACATTTTGTAACATATGATTTCATACTGAAATAATAATAAACACAGATATGCAACATATATACGGAAATACCCATAACCATACAGGCAATTGTAATCACATATATGATAAATCGTAACATAAGCACGTAAACAATAATGAAGCATATAATTTTATCATATGATTGGTACTTATCTTGGAAATATTGTCATCAACTGCGTACGGACCATCCATGAACCTACAAGTCTTAGACTACACTTTTCATCACTCTCAACAGTGAGTCACCGCAGAGCTGGGATTTAACTCCACCCAGGTAAAGCGGTTCCTAACCAGGCTAGGGTTCATAGACAATAGGAAAGACTATGTCTCAGGTTCTCGGTCAACTAATAGCCTACAGTCTCTCATTCCCCACATACCTATCCCACCCAAGGAAGTGTTCCCCTTCTCTGCTCAATAGTCCCTTGGTTGTCCCACTTCCCTTCTATGGCTTCAACAAAAGGCTATACAGGAAGTTTGTGAGCACTGTATTTGCAGTTTATCACCTTCGGGAATCAATCCTCATCAATTCTCTCACGCTCGGATAGTTTCTCATGGGCCCGACAACCTGCCTCTTCAATTTCCCATGGGCCTGACAACTGGCTTCTTCAATCCTTCTCCTAAGATAACCAGGTACACCAACTGGAATGGGTAAGGAAATAGGCTCAGATACAGTGAAATGAATGTCTCAAGGATGACACACTGCATGAGTGAAAATGGTCATGGAGTCATTGACTAGATAACTGAGTGATGTAAGGAATCATCATGAAAACTGATCGTGAATTATGATAGTGAGAATGATGGTCAAGCTACTGGTATGATTCATTGATGGTGAGAATGATTCTCCAAAAAGTGATGAAATGAGCTAAGTCTCCACGATATGAATGCATGTCCCCAACTTGACACTTGTCGTATCAGAAGTTTCTTTGGTCCACTTGTCCCCAACTTTAGAACTTGGGATAAAATAATTATCCACACTTTATGCTTTAGGAAATATTAATATAATATTCCTTTTTGGCTTGAGCTCTCTAGCTTATCCCTTTCCCTTGAATTTTGGCTGTCCCTTTCCCTAACTGGTGAATTTCAGTCCCCTATCTCTTTTACCATGATTGGTCTATGTCGAACGATGTATTCTATACTAATCATTAGACATATACAAAATAGTCGCACTGGCCTTTAACGTCTACATGCTCCGGCCTAATTCCAAAAAATAAGCATTCCATCTTATAACAATTGGCTCACCATCCTATAGCTCATATCATATACACAAGATACATTGACCTCCATCCTGTGCGCACTTTAGTTACTGTGCGAGGTATCCAGGAATGTGCACGCTACATCATTTTACTGTGTAGTTCATGCACGCACTATGCCATGGAAGGTGCATTACAAAATGATGTCAAAACAACTCACCAGCTTAAGTACAGTTACATTACATTTACAATTAGGTTTAGGTGAGGGATATTACAATCCCCTCCCATTATTTATGCACTGTCCTTAGTGCATCATACACCCATATACAACAAAGTTTTCAAAAATCTTAAAAAATATGGCGGTATTCTATCTACATCGCATCCTCATGCTCCCAAGTAGCGTCCTCAGGACTGTACCAGGTCCATTGGACCTTTACAATCCCTATGGGTCAGTTCCATATTTTCTTGACTTTCTGGTCCAAAATGCACACCGGATGCACTTGAAAAGTGCCTTCTTGCTCCACCTGAATTACATTCCAATCAATAACATGATTAGCATTAGGTATATATTTCTTTAGGAATGATACATGGAAGACATTATGAATAGACATAGATGAAGGCAATGAAATCATATAAGCAACTAGACCAATCCTCTCTAGGATTTCAAATGGCCCACAAAATTTAGCTGCCAACTTGGCGTAGCTTCCCAGCTTCATAGAACTCCTATTAGCTTTCACTTTCAGGAAAACATGATCACCCACTTTAAATTCTTTGTGGGTTCTGTTCTTATCGGCATAAATTTTCTGTCTTTCTTGGGCAGCTTTTTAATTCTTCTTAATTTTTATCATTTGGTCCTCCATATCCTTGACAAACTCTAGCCCAACTACTATCCTATCAAATAGATTATCCCAACTCTCTAGAGTATTTCAGTTTCTACCGTAAAGTGCTTCAAATGGGCTCATCTTCAACGATGCCTGATACCCATTATTGTAAGCGAATTCTACCAAGTGTAGATAGTCTTCGCATTTCGATGGTTTGTCCATCAAATACATTCTCAATATATCTTCTATCACTCTATTCACCCTCTTTGTCTATCCATCAAACTCAGGATGATAAGCTATACTAAAGTTTAGATTTGTTTCGAATCCTTTGAATAATCCTTTCCAGAAATTCAAGGTGAATTTTGGGTCTCTGTCGGTACACAATTGTTTTAGGAATTTTGTGCAATTGTGTCACTTCCTTCATTAAAATATCAACAACATATTTTGTCTTGTGAGTAGTTTTCAGTGGAATAAAATGGGAATATTTCAAAAGATTTTCCACCACCACCATTATTGAATCATGCAGCTTGCATGTTCTGGGCAATCTCGTAATAAAATCCATTGTCACCACTTCCCACTTCCATTCAGGAATGGGTAAAGGTTGCAACAACCCTGTTGGGTGCCTATTCTCAGCTTTAAATTTCTTTCATTCCATAAATCTAGTGATGTATTCAACGATCCCTCTCTTCATACCTAGCCAAAAGGAATGGCTCTTGATCGTTGCCATGGTTTTCTAATATCTAGGGTGCCCTGCATAATGAACATTATGCATCTCATGCAAAATCGTATGTTTCAAGTCCTAGACATTTGGAACAAAATTTTTGTTCTTGTACAATAGTATTCCATCTATTCCCAAATTATAATTATCCACCTTTTGTGGCATCTTACCCTGTTGTGGAATTGCTACCAATTCTCTGTATTCCAGATCTACATTTGCAGCCTCCACAATTTTTTTTTTAATATCAGTTTCATACATGCTAATGGCCGTAGCACATAATTCATGCACCCTCCTGTTGAGTGCATCAACCACTTTATTCTCTTTCCCCTTGATATGCTTTATATCAAAGTCATATTCGCTTAGAAATTCTAACCATCTTCTTTGCCTAGCATTTAGATTTGGTTGATCAAATAAATATTTCATACCATTGTGGTCATTTCTTAGCTCAAACCTCTTCCCCATGAGATAGTGTCTTCATTTTTTTAAGGCATGCACTATGGATGCTAACTCAAAATCATGAGTGTCATAGATTTTGTCATGATCCTTCAACCTCCTTAATTCATAACATATGACAAACCCATTTTTACTGAGGATTCCACCTAGTCCTTGATTACATACATCGATGCATACAATGAAGTCTTCATCTGGGTCTGTGATCCTTAATATTGGAGCACTTCTCAATAATTGTTTCAAGTGTTGGAAACTCCTCTCGCAATCTAGTGTCCACTGAAACTTGACTCCCTTTCTTTGCAAGGAAATGATTGGGTGTGAAATCTTTGAGAATCCTTCAATAAATATTTTGTAGTAGCCTACAAAACCCTTGAATTATCTCACCTTTGTGACATTCTTCAATGATGACCATTCTCTAATGGCCTCTATCTTCTCAGGATCCACTGTTTTCCCATCCTTTGAAATGATATGCCCCAAATAATGAATTTGTTTCTGATAAAATGAGCACTTTCTCAATTTGGCATACAATTGATGCTCCCTTAATACTTGCAACACCATCCTCAAATGATTTTCATGTTCTTCCTCTGACTTAGAATATATAAGAATGTCATCCAAAAAGACAATGACAAACTTGTCTAAATATTCTCGGAAAACACCATTCATTAAGCACATGAAAACAACTGGTGCATTTGACAACCCAAATGGCACCACTGTGAACTCATAATGACCATACATTGTCCTGAAGGAGGTATTGCTCATATCTTCTTCTTTAATCCTTACCTGATGATATCCTGATATGAGATCTATCTTTGAAAATATCTTTGCATCCTTCAATTGATCAAATAGATCATCAATCCTTGGCAGAGGATACTTGTTCTTAACAGTTACTTTATTCAACTGTCTGAAGTCAATGCACAATCTCATTGTTCCATCTTTATTTCTCACAAACAAGACTGGGTCACCCCATGGTTACACACTTGGGCATATATACCCCTTCTTTAGAAGTTATTCAAGATGCATTTGAAACTCCTTCAACTCTGGTGTACTCATTCTGTAAGGAGTCTTTGATACTGGCACTGTTGCAGGCATTAAATTTATAGAGAAATCAATGACTCTCCTTGGGGGTAGTCCTGGTACCTCCTTGAACACATCTTCAAAATCTTCCAAGACTGCATAATCCTCCAAATTTTACACCTTATCTCTAGGTGTCTCCGCCAAATGAGCTGCAATTATTTGACACCCTTTTCTGTAACATTTCTTCAGCTGTAATGATGAAATATCTCTAATGGTTACTGCCCTGAGAATTCCCTATACTTTCCTTATTTTCCCTTCCTCATCTAGGCAAGTAAATGTTTTTTTGTGACAGTCTAAGAGAGTATGATGTTGGTCCAACCAATCCATCCCAATTAGATAGTCATAGGAACCTAAAGGCAAGATGTTTAAATCTTCCTTGGTTTTCAGTCAATTCATGTCTATGAGGCATGACTTAACCATCTCATTAAATTTCCTTCTAGCTCTTGTAGTCAACTACACCAACCAGGATTTCCCATTCTTGCTTCTTGGAAATTGCAAACTTTCCACCATATTAGGGTCTATATAACTATGATTATCTCCCGAATCAATTAAAATAGCAATGGTTTGGTTGTTTATCATACCTTCCACTTCAATCATGTGGGACTGATACTCTTCTTCCTTGTTGTATAGGGCTGCATAAATCCTTGGCATATATCTTCCCATGTCCTCCACTATTTCATCTTTCTGTACATTGTGAACAACCCTACCCTTTTCACCTCCGTGAGGACAATCTATGAACCTATGATCTCCTTTACAACCTCAACATTGAATAGGCGGCTTCCTTGGCCTTTGATTCTCTGTGTCAATCGTTTTGGGTTCTTTAGGTGTTTGTTGTCCTTGTGGATTATTTATGAAGAATGGTGGCTTAGCTCCCTTCCTCCTCCGATCCATATTGAATTTCTTATTTTCCTCCCAAGCCTTTTGGAAATATGACCTTTCTTTATGTTTATCATATAGGAATTTAGCTTGCCCTATGGTCTCTTCCAATGTCTTGTGATCATCATACTATATTTTTTCACTGATGAGTGATGGAAATCCACTCAAATAACTTTGAATTTTGATGGTCTCATCCTTGATGAAAGAGACATACTTCAACAGTTCTAGAAACCTTCTCTCATATTCATCTATGGTCATACTTCCAAGCTTGAGTTCAAAGAACTCTTTCATTTTCTTATCATAATATCTCTTAGTCAAGTATTTCTTCTCAAAATACTTCTTGAATTCCCTCCAAGTAAGACTCTTCTCTTTAATGTGCTGCAACTACACAAGTTGATCCCACCACATGGAGGCTTTTCCCTTGATTTGATATATAGCAATTCTACCTTTTGCATGAGAAGAATAATTATGCAATTGAAAATACTTTCTCATGCCCAAAAAACATGTCTCTGCATCTTCATCCTTTTTGTGCTCTCCATCAAATGTAGGAGGTTTGATTTTGTTCATTTCTCCTCATAGTTCATCTACCCTAGACCTCTTATACCTTTGGACAGGGGATGGACTCTATTTGTTGCATGTTCTCTTATTGGAATGCCTTGGGGAGTGATGGTTATGTCTTCTAATACTTTTTTCTTTTCTTTTCTCATCCGAAGGCTTGTGACTTCCATATTTTCTTTAGCCACTCTCCTTACTCAATTTATTTTCTATTCTGTTCAAAACCTCCAATAACTTTGTGTTGAAGTCATCCTACTTTTCTTTGGCTCTCATAAGCCTTTCATTGTCATCTTTATGGCTTTGGACATCCTTCTGCAAATTCTTAATGGTCTCTGCCATAATAATGTTTTCATTCCTTTCTTCTCCATGTCCATTGGAGTTCATTCCTTCAATGCCCAAATGGACATCCACCCCTCTTCTCTCATGTTGTTGACTATAATTCCCCTGTGCTTCTTCCATTCCTATGGATTTTTCATTGGTCTAATCTAGTCTAGTTGCTATTAATTATGCAAAACGTGTAGCCATCGAAACTTATTAGGCTAACAATTCAAAAATTCATGAAAAATATGAACCATTTTGGTTCAATATATACATCATAATTATCTCTCCTGATTTTCTGGCATTATCACCATGACAATTCTATATAAGACCTAAGTCTTGAAACCATAGATGCCTGGTGCCTTCAGAGATACATCTGGGCAAGAAGGTGGTTTACCGAAACCACTTTCGACAAGACGCGGTATCTCATGTTTCAATATGTCAAATCAAACACTCGTGGAGTGGGCGACGGATAATCACATCACCCTGTTTCACTCCTTCATCATTTTGCAACCATGTGACGTCAGCTAAACATCGCCATGTAATGAACTCAAAATTTAATCATTTGAAATGGATTAGCTGAGCATGGAAACCCAACTCTCTTGTACATAGTCCATCTGCGCTTCATAATTGGAATTCTATAACTACTAATCCTCAAGTATGAAGGTATCTTCTTATCCATAAATGAAGTAATCTCCAAATTGCTCGACTTTCTTCTCTCTGTAAAATAATTTCGGTATCTACAAACATAGATACATGGACAAGGCTAAATTCAACGAGACTGGTTATTCGGGCAACATGCTAGACTTTCTTGTGAATAAGGAGGAAAGGGTACTTGCACACATTCTAGCAACTAAATTCCACATAGAGTCAGTTGTAGACTCACAGTTGGAAGTCAGGTTGAATCCCACTATGAAGGATTTAGTCATCAACAAGCCATTTGCTAAGAAGAAAAGGAGCAAGTGACAGAAGGAGGAATCCACGGCTGAAACGATCGAAAGTGTTGGAGAGAATCAACTAGTCTTATTAGATTCTTTAAAGCAGGAGATTACTAATATGAAGTGAGTCTTTAGCTAAAGTTATGTATGTTTTCAATGAATTTGGAATAGATGGTAGCAGAGGTAAGGAGCACCATAGATGATAGGCATGTTCTTAAATGACCCTTTTACAACAGGATAACTGCTATCATTATTTTTTTTTGTAATTTTGGGATTAATATGATTATATAAATATAGAAGCAGATTTTGGACTATTTATTACAAAATTCTATCTGGTGGTGTCATGAGTCTTGTTTTATTTTATAGTATGCTTTTCTTGTAAGCCTATATTTCACTTCCATCCGTCTGAATCGGAGGAATATAACAATTAGAATTCTTTTTAATTAATTCTTCGATGCGGTTGTGTGTTTCTTTTTCTTCTAATATTATGCAAATTAAACTCAGACTCATCGCCTTCCAAATGACTTCGTGCGCACTAAAATTCAGCCTGTACATCCATATTATAATGCATAGTAACATCACAAGGTAAAACGTGTTTCTGTGCACCTATATCCACTATGGATTTCTTCTATGTCGTGCCGACAACTTGCACGCGCTACTTTTGCATTGTGCGCCAATATCCACTATGCATAGTTTTGGTATTGCGCACCGATACTCCACATGCATTTCGCCCTATGCATTGCACCATGTCAAATTTCAATATGTTCCATTGTGCAAAATAGTCTATGCACACTATTGAATACACATTCGTGAGACAATTTATACTCATACTATGTAGGTACCAACAAAAGTCCTTTGTGTTATTCAATACTTGTTCAGCCCATGTGTACATTACTATGTGTGTGCTCACTATGCAAGGATAAATTCAGCGCGTGCATCCACAAACAATATTCTTCCGTGCGGTGCCACAATTTACCATGCACACTTGCACACCAAAAATTTCCGTGTGGTGCCAAAAATATACCACGCATACCTGCACACCAATATTATGAAATTTGGTCACTTTGAAATTAATCTTCTATGAAAATTCACTTCACTTGAACCCTTTCGACCCATCTAGGCTTAGTGTTGAAATTGATGCTCTGATACCAATTTGTAATGTCCCCCGACCACCCACAGGCTAGGGAATTCCACTCCAGAGAAATCTCTCATGCTTTGATATGAGTTTGTAACATCCCCATCCTTAAACAGGCCAGCCATGCTACTCTAGGGAATGCTTTCATTTTCTTACTAAAGAAAATATGGTAACATACCCAGTATTCAACTGAGCTATGCCACATAAATTTTCTCTTCAAACTGCATGCAACTTAAACATATACATACAACACTCTTGTGTAATCTTTACATATAAACATAAACAAACAATTACATTCTGTAACATACGATTTCATATTGAAATAAAAGTAAGCACATATATGTAGCATATACAGGGAAATAACCATAACCATATAAGAAATTGTAATCACATATATGATAAATCATAACATAAACATGTAAATAACAATGCAGCATATAATGTTATCATACGATTGGTACTTGTCTTGGAAAGATAGTCACCAACTGCGTAGAGACCATCCACAAACCTCCCAACCTTACACTACACTGTTCATCACTCTCAACAGTGAGTCACCCCCAAGTTGGGACTGAACTCCACCTGGGTAAAGGGGTTCCTAACCAGGCTAGGTTTCATAGACAATAGGAAAGACTCTATCTTGGGTTCTCACTCAACTAACATCCTATAGTCTCTCACTCCCCACATGCCTGTCCCACCCAAGGAAGTGTGCCCCTTCTCCTTTCAACAGTCCCTTGGTTGCCCCACTTCCCTTCAAGGGCTTCAGCAACAGGCTGGACAAGAAGTCTCTCAGCACTGTAGCTACAGTTTATCACCTTCGGGAATCAATCCTCAACAATTCTCTCGCTCTTAGAGAATTTCTCACGGGCTTGACAACCCACCTCTATAATTTCCCATGGGTCTGACAACTCGCTTCTTCAATCCCCCTCCCAAGATAACCAGGTAAGCCAACTAGAATGGTTAAGGAAATAGGCTTGGATACAATGCAATGAATGTCTCAAGGATAATGCACTGCATGAGTGAAAATGGTCATGGAGTCATTGACTGGATAACTGAGTGACGAAAGGAATTATTGTTGATTAAGGTTGGTTGTCATTGATGTCAACCCTTGAAGACTCGTAGCACAAAGTTTTGGGTAATGGACCCAATAGTGTTTGCTGTAAATATGACTCATTATTGTTTTTTCATGGTTGATAATAAGTAAATATGGATGAACTCCAAAGTGGTCCCCTTATGGTTAAAGCCCTCACGGGAAGATGCTTTGTGGAGTAAGAGAACCCATGCTTAATTGTGGAATAATGAGATGAAGGAAAGTGAATTTGTTAGGGAAAATATCCTAGATGGATATCTCTTGTCATGTCATTTCTGGTGGTATGTGGAATGTCACATAATTCTTCACGGTTAGAGAGTTATGGCCATGAGAAGTTGGAGACCCCAGGTTTGGGTAATGGACCCAAGTTTTTTTGATGGGTAATGGTATGAGTTATGATATATTTTCAGATAATACTAT
>JZKD02S1718346.1:42444-56294 GCA_000966675.3 Picea glauca
GGCGTATGCAATGGATGTGCACAAGGGAAGAACATCAAGAACCCATTTCCGAAGAGAGACAACAAAGCAGGAGTCCTAGAGCTCATTCATTCAGATGTATGTGGCCCAATGCCATTGTCCTCAATTAGTGGGTATGTATATTATGTATCATTTATTGATGATTATACTCGTAAGACCTGGATATATATTTTTGAAATCTAAAGATGAAGTGTTCAACAAGTTCAAGGAATTCAAAGCCTTGATAGAGAACCTTTCTGGAAGAAATATTAAGATACTTAGGTTAGATAATGGAGGAGAATATACCTCAAGGATTTGAGGTTGAAGACATGAAGTCTCATGTCTGCAGATTGAAGAAAGCCTTATACGGATGGAAGCAAGCTCCCGAGCTTGGTATGGCCGTATAAATAGTTTCTTGACGAGCTTAGGCTTTACCAAGAGTAAAGCAGACTCTTACCTCTACTTCAAGGTCATGAACGATGAGCTAGCAATATTACTGCTATATGTGGATGACTTATTCTTAACTGGAGAAGAAAAGCTCATCACTGAATGTAAGAAGAGTCTTGCCTCAGAATTTGAAATGAAAGACCTTGGTCTAATGCATTATTTCTTAGGTCTTGGGGAATGGGAGAGTCCCGAGAGGATCTTCCTTAACCAAGGGAAGTATACAGTCGAAATCATGAAGAGATTCAACATGTTGGAGTGCAAGTCCATGAATACACCCATGGAAGCGATGCTGAAGCTGTTGGTCGACACTTCGTCAGAGTTAGTTGATTCCACACTGTACAGACAGATTATTGGATCGCTGATGTACTTGAGAAACACCAGACTAGACATTTGTTTTGCCGTGAACACCTTGAGTCAGTTTCTGGTAGAACCCAAACATGTTCACCTAGTGGTTGCAAAACATGTGATGAGGTACCTTAAATGTACAATAGATTGTGTTCTCAACTATGATGGAGATCATGATTTCACATTGAGTTGATATACTGATGCAGATTGCGCAGTAAGTGTTTCTGATAGGAAAAACACTTCAGGATGTTGTTTCAGTTTGGGATTAGCCATGATCTCGTGGCAGAGTAGGAAGCAATCTAGCATTGCTCTCAACACAACGAAAGAAGAATACATTGTTGCATGTTCTGCTAGCTGCGAAGCTATATGGCTTCGAAAGTTGTTGATCGACCTATTTGACTTAGAGATGAAAGTAACCATGATCCTATGAGACAATTAGAGCTGCATAAAGATGACAGAGAATCTTTTATTCCACGACAGGTCGAAGCACATAGAGATCCGATATCATTACATCCGTGACATGGTGCAGAGAGGAGCCTTATAGCTCTAGTACATTAGCATGGATGAACAGGTTGTTGATGTGTTGACCAAGCCTCTATCTCGTGTAAAGTTTGAGCACTTTCGAGATAAGCTTGGTATAGTCCGAAAAGACCTTCCTTGAAAGGGGGAGTAGTTGTTGTGATGAGACTTCTCTTGCTTCCAACCCGATGGTTGTGACGTAAAGCAAGATGATGTGATGTGACTAGTACTGTGCTTCCGGCTGGATAGATGTGACATAAAGCCAGTCTAGTATCTTGCTTCCGACCTGATGGTTGTGACGTAAAGCAGGACGAGTACCTTGCTTCCGACCTGATGGTTGTGACGTAAAACAAGATGATGTGATGTGACTAGTACTGTGCTTTCGGTTGGATAGTTGTGACGTAAATCCAGTCTAGTATCCTGCTTCTGACCTGATGGTTGTGACGTAAAGCATGACATATACCTTGCTTCCGACCTGATGGTTGCAACGTAAAGCAAGATGATGTGATGAGACTAGCACTGAGCTTTCAGTTGGATAGCTATGATGTAAAGCCAATCTAGTATCCTTCTTCCATCTTGATTGTTGTGACGTAAAGCAGGACGAGTATCTAGCTTCCAGATTTATTGCTGTGACGTAAAACAAGACTATGAGATGAGACTAGAACTGTGCTTCTGGCTTGATAGCCGTGACGTAAAGCCAATCTAGTATTATTATGATGAACTAACCTCGTGTTGTGATGATGATGATGATGTATCAGTTTTATACTAATACATATTGATGCAGATGATGATTGCATTCCTTTGAGAATGATGATGCTGCCGATGAAGAAAACTTTCGATGATTTATAGATACGCCAGCCAGTGTTCCAAGATGATATTGATGATGTTGTACTCTCACCCACTTGATGTTGTTGATGATGTTGTCCTCACTCTCGCCTGATGCTGTTGAAGAATACCCTTCTTGTTAAGGGGGAGTGTTGAAATAATGTAACTGCAAAGTGTATTCTTATTATTATTTGATATATTATTCATTGGATCAATCTCCATTGTGGATTGATCATGTCGGCTATTGTATAAGCACCAAATCCCCTTTTGTGGATTGGTCATAATGTAATTGTAAAAGGCAAAAGAAGAAGTCGACCCCAGAATATATCAAGATGCCTTGAAATATAATAAAGGTGGTTATAACTATCCAGTTTGAGAAGTCCGCCTTGCCAGTGAAGAGACACTTCACACGTGCTATTTTTGTATAAATAAGGAGGCTAGTGCCTCACTTACATACGCAACTCACTTTCTCATTTTGAGAGACAAGTTTCGTAACTAAAATTAGAGAAGGAGAGAGAGTGGCGCATCTTTGGGAGAGGATCTTCTGCATTAGTTTAAGTTATCTCTTGGCATCGTATTGGCTATCTATAATAAGGAAGTTTTGATGGGTTTTCTTCCCCTAGAGGGTTTCCCAGGATAAATGTTGTGTCTCTTGTGATTGTGTATTTCTCAGTGATATTGTATTATGCTATTGTTATCTATTGAAATGCAAAGAACTATAATATTGGCTTAAACATTAACAACAATTAGCACTGCAACTGGCATTGCAACTAGTGTTGCGTCATCTCCCACCGACCCTTCAACTTCAGAAGATTGTAAATCTGATCTGGGGAAAATATGCGCCCTCCTTAGGCGACCTTCTTAGTGGGTTTAGTAGGTGCTCAACAAGCTTGACAATGGGGGAAACTGAGGATCTTGTTGGAGTTACTTCACACACGCCTAAGATTTCTTTTTCCTAAGGTTTTTCCTATGTTTATTTGTCATTATTCAGTGTCCTATATTTTAGGAAGAATATTTCTCTAGGGAGAATATTCTATTCAGTTCACAGTTGAGTGGAGTCTAGATGCCACATTGGTATTATCACCATTCAACATTGGGATCATCACCAACTAATGCGCATTGTCCTTGGGACCATAACTAGACTAGCGCATTACTCATGATTCCTTGATCTCCTCCTTCACTCTATTTCAGTCAATTAACTAAACACTGATAAACTAGTTAACTCAGTTAGATGGCAGTTCACTCCTGTAATTGCCCGAGAGACTAGACTAGGTGGAAATTTACTCTCGTAATTGTTGGTGTGTGTCTAGATCACTCTAGACCACCACTATGGTGCATTGGCTTATTCTTCAGTGTGCATTTGGTTGAGTTATACATAGTATATCATGTGTAAAGTATCATTCATTCATTTGGTTAATGAGAATTCTTCTATTGTTTCTTTTGCGCTTCTATTTTCTCATATTTTCTCGGCAACTCTGTATGTCAATTCCTAGCTAGATCTATTTTGTGTAGGTTCAACACATTTACATGGTATCATAGCCAACAAACTGCTAGGGAAAAAACACACCAAATTATTTTTGCAGGTATTGAAGATTGAAGACAATAGAAAAATGGAATTTCCAAAAGAATTCATTCTTACACCTTACAACTTCTTTGCATGGAAGGAGAAGATGATAATGCATATTCGAAGCAGAGGATTGTACAGGTTAACCATGAACACAGAGGCAGAACCAACATCAACCATAGTAAAATCCAAGTATCTAAATCGAATGGATGAAGCATTTGGAACAATTTGCAGTCTCATTTCTCCTGAACTCCTCTTTTACATATCCTCTTGTAAAACCCCCAATGAAGCCGAAACCACCATGGAAGGGATTTTTGGCAAACATGATGAGATGAGGGGACACATTCTCGAGGTGGAATTGCTCACATTGGATCCAAAAAGCTTCGACAATATCCAATATTTCTTTACCAAATATAATGATTTGTTGGTTCAACTCAAGGCCTGCGGGGTTGATAAATCTGAGGAGAAACAAATGGTTCTCACCATTCTGTCCAAACTTGGTCCAAAATACTCAATGTTTGTATCCACATTTCATTCAGTTAGATTCGCCTCTGGAGCCACCTAGAAGTTGCCCTGTCTTGAGGACTTTATCAAGTCTTTGACACAAGAGCAGAACAAGCTCATCAACATGGGCAAAATCAAAGCCCCAAAGGCGCATGCGCTTACTGTGCAAGATGCTAGCGGTCATCAATATAAAAAATCTAAAGATAAAGACAAAAGGAAAACACATGCAAATCCGAAGAGGGAAGGGTACTCAAAACCCTTCAACGATGCCTCCAGATCCAAAGGTGGAAAGGGAAAAAGAGGGGAGAAATGCACTTACTGCCATAAATGATTCCATCCAGAATCCACATGTATGCATAAAAAGATAGATCTAATGACTCAAATAATTCAACAGAATAACCTTGGAGATTGCATCCCCGAGGGTGCCAAAAAGAAGAAGCCAAAAGATCAAAGTCCCAAGAAAAGCAATTATAGCCATGCTTTGATTGCCTTCAACTCCTCTCTCGATGTTTGGATCTTAGATTCAGGAGCATCACACCACATGGCTGCCACAAAAGAAGTCTATTTTTCATTGGATGCATGCAAAGGTCCTATTCTGATGGGGGACAACTCTCCTGTCGAGGTCACCGATAAAGGAAGAATTGAACTCACAAATAGAAGCTTCGAGAATGTGTTGCACGTTCCCAAAGTTTTCATCAATCTTCTCTCCATGTATCAGATGACAAACTCCGACATCGGAAATGGAGTCATATTCACACCTGATGCAATGGATATCTATAACATGCAAACTAATTCCAGGGTTGCTATCGGTGAGGTAAATCATCAATCTAGACTCTACACATTTTCTGAATTTATTGAACCAGATTTTGCATTACTGCTTACCCATGCTGATGAAAGAAGTAGAATATGGGATGGAAGGTTCCGACATTTAAATTTCATATATATGCAACAAATTAATAAATAGGGAATGGTTGATGGTCTACCCGACATCCACTTCTCCAAAAAAATTTGTTAGGGATGTGTTCTTGGAAAACATCCTCAAGAGAAATTCGACAAAGGAAAGACTTAGAGGGCTTCTTCTCCTTTAGATATGATCCATAGTGAGCTTATGGGCCCTTTTCCGCATCAATCAATCAATAAAACAATGTATGTGCTCATTTTTGTTGATGATTTCTCACGCTTCACATGGATTTTCTTTCGTCGGGAAAAATAAGAGGTCTTTCCACACCTCAAGGATTTCAAAGCCCTTGTTGAGATAGTCCGGAAAGAAAATCAAAGTCCTCCGAACAAATAACGAGGGAGAGTATGTCAACCATGTGATACATAATCTTTGTCATGAGGCAGAGATTCAGTTGCAACACACGGTGCCCTATACTTCATAGCAAAACATAGTTGTTGAGCGGGAAAATTGATCTCTAAAAGAGATGGCATCTTGCATGCTACATGCAAAGTCACTTCCACATAGATTATGGGATGAAACACCTAATTGTACAACCTACATCCAAAACAGATCTCCCAATAGATCTGTCAAGGATAAGACCTCCTATGAGGCTTGGAGTGGCCTCAAATCGAAAGTGACCCACTTTCGTATTTTCGTTTCATGTGCATGGGCCATGATTCCCTCTGAGAAGAAGAAGACACTTGATCCACAGAGCACAGAGTGAATCTTTGTTGGATACCCTGTCCGTGTGAAGGGATACAGACTCATTAATCTTTCCTTGGATCGACTCATCATTGAGCGAAGTGTCCAATTCGAGGAAAGTGTCTCGAATGTACCTTAACAGCCTCATGCAAACACCTTTTTTCCACCTGTCAGAGATGATGAGCATGCACATGCAGACTTTTCTTCACATGAGAGTTCTGATTCAGAGGATTCAAATGATCAAGATACATAGTCAATACAATAAGATGCAGAGTCAGTTGATGCAGATGTAGACGTAGAGCCAGTGCCGAGGCCCAAGTGGGACAAGACTACTCTTTAGGATGCTGAGGATCTTGTTGGGGATTCAACTAATACTAGGAGGACTCGATCTGATTTCGAGGAGCCTCCTCTTGCACTCGCTGCCACTGAACCGATTTCTCCCTGGCATATTTTCTTGGTTCAGTCTTCAGATCCATAGTCATATGGGGAGGTTGTTGGAAATCCCTTTTGGGAATTCGCCATGCAGGAGGAGTACAACTTTCTCCTCGAAAAGCAGACTTGGGATCTGGTTCCCCTTTCTTCAAGAAGGAAACAAATTAGTAGATACAAAGGCAGGCTAGTTGCCAAAGGATTTCAATAGGTGCATGGCATTGACTATGATGAGACCTTCGCTCTAGTAGCGAAGATGGATTCCATACGTTTGGCACTTTCCATTGTGGCAATGAAGGGATGGGAAGTCCATTAGAAGGATGTGAAAAATGCATTTCTTCATAGTGATTTCTCTGAGGAGATCTATATGGACTAACCCCAGGGATTTTTGCAGGATTCATCTTTGTTCTGTCGACTGAAGAAGTCTCTTTATGGCCTCAAGCATGCTCCGAGGGCATGGTATGCCAAGATGGACTCCTACCTATTGTCACAAAACTTTGTACGTTGTAAATTAGACCTGAATGTTTACATGATCATGAGGACTGTTTCACTTCTACTCCTAGTTTTGTATGTTGATGATTTGATCATCACCGGTTGCTCGGCTTCATCGATTGATGCAGTCAAGAGGATTCTACATGAAAGGTTATTGATGACGGACATGGTTCCGCTAAATTTCTTCCTTGGACTTGAGATCTGTCAGGATGCATCAGACATCAAACTGTCTCAGGCCAAGTATGCACGAGATCTCCTTGAGAGATTTCATATGACATACTGCAAGTCTGCCCCGATTCCTTTCCTATCATGAGTCAAACTTGAGGATGACGGGGACACTCCACTGGTTGACAACACACTGTACAGACAACTAGTGGGGAGCTTGTTGTATCTCACACTTTAGACCAGACCACTCCTATGCAGTTGGAGCAGTCTCTAGGTTCATGCAGGAGCTGCATGAGCTACATTGAAAGGTTGCAAAGCGTATCCTTCGATATGTATAGGTCACCGTCACCTTTGGGATTCATTATTCAGTAGACTCTACATTGGACCCCATCGGGTTCACTGATTTTGACTGGGCTGGGGATAACATTGATCGCAAGTCCACATTTGGTTACTCACTTAGTCTTGGTTTCGAGCCTATCTGTTGGTCGAGCAAGAAGTAGGCTGCTATTGCTCTATCTTCAGCCAAGGAAGAGTACAAAGGGGTAGTTAACATAACCATTCAGGCTGTGTAGCTACTCTTAGAAATAATAGATGTGCTCATTTAACCATAGACAATATAACAATATTGTCACCCAACCATAGGCCGAAGCGACCCTCGAGCACCTTAACCTTGACAGAGAATGATTCCGAAAGAAAACCAATAGCCAACCAAGGCTAATGCACCAAAGAAAGATAACCAAGAATGATAAAAAATTCCAACCATAACCAATAGAAAGTCTGAGCCTAAACCGAGAATACAGATTGCAATAGTTGCAGCTGCAACTAGTCCCAAGACTCGCACACTTGCCCAGTTTTTGCAGTGCGCACTTCTTCACTACTGTAATTTCGAGATGTGTGTACCAAATGAGGTTTGTCTGCTTGTATTTATATTTTTTTCCTTGAGCTGTCTGGGTCGACTTCTCATTCTGGAAGCTAAATACTTAATATAAAATATTTCCTTGAGCCGAGTTGTCTTCTAGGGTTATGTTCAATGCTCTAGGGTTTCTTCTTACTTCCCGAAATATTCTATTCTCATCAGGGTTACATGTGGAGGTAAATACCTCCCACAGCTAACATAATATCAACACTCCCTCCTAGATAGGGAGGTATTGAAGGCAATGGTCTTGAGCACAAACATACCATTCAACCAATAGCATCATCATAGCTGTACAGACTATCTCATGATTAGATCATGAACAACATCATCACTATCGTCTCATAGCATTAACTGCATCATCTCTTGAAGCCATACTTTATCTGAGTAATCATGCATGATGTTGAATAAGTCACTCACTCCACAGAGTGATACAAGGACCATTCTTCTAATCTGGACATACGTCCTAGAAGAATAACTATCTCAACAGATGCTAAAAGCTACACCATGGACTAAACAAAGTGCAACCTGGAGAGAATGAGTCTTCCCTAGGGAATGCCTGTCCCTGATTGCTGAAGCTGGACCATTCACCTAACTGGGCCATTCCTCTGGCACTAAACAAAGTGCAACTTGGAGAGAATGAGTCTGCGCTAGGAAATGACTGTCCGGACCATTTCCTAAGGAAATGATTGTCCTGCACCAACCTCCAAAATGGACCATTCTTCGAAACTGCTCACAACTGTTAACTTCGAAAGAATGATTGCCCGACGAGGAAACCCATTCTACTTGACCACTACTGAGAGTGACTGCCAAGAAGAAAGATTGTCCTAGACCATTCCCCCACACTGGTCACAAGGGGAATCACTATCTATGGTACATCAACAATCTATCGAACCATTTTCATTACGAAAATGACCGTCCGATCTGAACCATTTTACGAACTGGAAAATACCTTTCTGTTAGAAATCTCAAACCACTTTCCGAACTGGAAAGGAATTGCTCATCTTGGACCATTTTTCGAACTGAAAAATGAATGTCTATAAATCAATAACACATCATTGCTCCCTCCCAACCTGGGAGTAATCTCTTCCTTTTTCAATAAGGAAGTCGTCTCCATGAGCTCCAACGAAATAACTGCTATTTTCTCATCTGTGGTGATATATATGGGAGAACCACTTCTCTTTTCTAGACTTCATCACGGAGAATGTAATTCTTGATCTCAATGTACTTCGGTTTGTTTGGAACACCAGTTTTCTCTAAAGGCCTCATATAGCTCTTTAATCATTACAATATATCATGGTTGAATTTAGCACTTTTGTTTCTTGCTAGCCCATGACATCGTGGCAAGGTTCAAACTGAAACATATCCAAGTAGCACTTCTTCTGTCATCATGAGAGTTTGTCATGGATTGGCAATCCATTATCCTGAACTTCTGAGTAACCATTATGATCTCTGTCATAGAAGGTTTTCACCACGCTTCTGCTGTGCATGAGACGCTTTGCACCAAGTTGTTTGAATCCATACAAGATCTTCTTCCATCGGCATACAAGGGTCTCTTACTGGTAATTCTGAAAACCTTGAGGTTGCTCTACATACGCTTCTTGTTCAATTACTTTGAAGAACATTCTTTGCATTCATTTGATGTAAACTCCAACCCATGGATATTGCAGAAGATATAATGGCTCATATAGAGGTATGTTTGGCTACTGGAACAAGCTATCATCATAGTCTTCTCCCTCCATCTAGGACAAACGTCTAGTTCTGAATCTTGCGATGCTTCCATTCATAAGTCTTTCATACATTGTTCTTCATCACAACTTCCATTTCTTCTGCTTGATTGCTTCTAGTGGGTTCAAACCAAACTGGTAGTCTTGTGATTCTTGATATAATGACTAGTTGTTTTGGCTTTTCTTTTTTTCTTGAAATCTTCATGTTCTTCCTCATGTTTCTCTTCAGCTCTTGGGTCTATGAATTTTTTTATAGATTCCATGCCTTGAAGATTCCAACTTCTTCCTTTCATCATAGGATTATGGATGTGGATGGACAACCAGGGATACTTTAAGGCTTCTTTTCGAATACGACTTCTTCTAAAGTCAAATTGAACACGTGCTGCTACCATTGATGGGAACATGGATAGATACTTCATAATCCTCAATGGATCATATTATTTAGGATTAGCTCCCTCCTAATCCTGGCTTCATGCATGAATGCATGTTCTTCTTTTGTAATTATATAATCGACTCCCTCCATCTAGGAGAGTCCACGCTTTCGTCTGCATCCTTATTGCCTTCTGCAAAGTATCATAAGTTTTTTTCTAATTTCCTTTTGATTGCTGACTTCTTTTTGTTTTTACTTCTTCCATGTTTCTTCAAGTTTGATTATGATTCTGGCTTATCTTGCAGCTGTTACTTATGTTAATAGCTTCCACATGAATTATTACCAGGGATTGTTGATGTACTTCATCTTTTCATGTGTATTGCTTGACTTGTAGTCATCGTGATAGCAATCATTATCTTGTTACTCTTCCATAGGTATTGTTTCTCTTTGAACATCTTATCTTCTAAGAAATAGATATGCAAGATATGTACATAAAATATGTAAACATGGTATGTACAAGAATTATGAAGAATATTGTTACCTTGTCTTTAGAAGAAGAAGTTTGTTTTATCCTGTTTGGCGTTCTTTGAGGATTCCCTTTCTTCAACAACTGATGCTTTGTGTGTTTCCTTCCTTTTCTTTAACTCGGGGAAATGATTCTTGTAGTGACCATATTTTCGACAGTTGAGGCATTGCACTTTTGACATATCTTTCTTTTGATTTGGTTTCTTCCTTGAGCCAAACTTCCTTTTATTCTTGAAATTGTTGAACCTTGGTGTGAAGGCTTGATCATCGTATTTCTTTTGGGGTTTCTCTTTTGCACTAATCCTTGATTCTTCTTGTGCACAAGTCCAAAGTTCTTCAAATGTGGGATACTCCTTCCTTGTGTTCATGCTTGCGACAAATGCATCCCATGTCTTGGGAAGACCATTGAGTACTATATTTACCAGTTCCTTCTTTGAAATGATTTCTTCAATAGCTTGTAGTTGATGTCTTAACTGAGAGATTCTCACAAAGTATGATGTTATGTTGTCATCATCATTCATTTTCATGTCACGCAGTTCATTCTTTAGACTCATTACTTGTCCAATGTTTTTGACTGAGAAGAGGTTAGTTAGGGCATTGTACATCTTCTTAGATGAGTCAAGATGAGAGATGTAGGGTATCAAGTGGTCTTTTACAGAGTCCACTATGATACTCATGGAATTGATGCCACTGTCCTTGAACTTCTCCATAATTGCATCGTTCTGAGGTTCCTTCTCTTTTCATTCTTCAAACTGTGGTTCCACGATCTTTCCTTTCAAGATATCCAACCCTTTATTCTTTGAAAGGATGATATCAGTCCTTGTCTTCCATGCTCTAAAGTTAGAAGCCCCTTCTAACTTGCTTTTTGACTTCATAGAGTAAGTCATGACTTCTTTGACTTGATCGACCTTTGACTTTGACCAAAAACTCAAACTTGGCGTCTTAGCTTGCTGAGAGTACCAATAGGTGTGTTGGGTTAGAGCGCACTAGGCTATCCAAAAATTAGGTCAATATCTTCACTTAAGGTGCCTCAACAAGAGGGTTAGGGTTTCGTTGCTGCAACAAAAACCGATTGCAACTGCAACTGTAACTGAGCAAATCCTCCCAATCTATCTTTGAGTAGTTAGACTGTCAGAAGATAGAGTGGGCCCATAACCTGTTAGAAATAATAGATGTGCTTGTTTAACCATAGACAATATAGCAATATTGTCACCCAACCATAGGCCGAAGCCACCCCCGAGCACCTTAACCTTGACAGAGAATGATTCCGGAAGCAAACCAATAGCCAACCAAGGCTAATGCACCAAGCAAAGATAACCAAGACTGATAAGAAAGTCCAACCATGACCAATAGAAAGTCCGAGCCTAAACCGAGAATACAGATTGCAGTAGTTGCAGCTGCAGCTGCAACTACTCCCAAGATTTGCGCACTTGTCCAGTTTTTGCAGTGCACACTTCTTCATTGTTGTAATTTCGAGCTGTGTGTACCAAATGAGGTCTGGTTACTTGTATTTACACTGTTTTCCCTGAGTTGTCTAGGTCGACTTCTCATTCTGGAGGCTAAATACTTAATATTAAATATTTCCTTGAGTTGACTTGTCTACTAGGGTTATGTTCAATGCTTTAGGGTTTCTTCTTGCTTCCCGAAATATGTTATTCTCGTCAGGGTCACACGTGGAGGTAAATACCTCCCGCAACTACCATAATATCAACAACTACAACATTTTCTCACAGAGTTGGGCATTTAGTTTCATCGATCAATCGTCATCTGGTGTGACAACCGTAGCACTCTGAAGTTCTGCAAAGATCCAGTTCAAAGGCAACGGGCGAAACACATCGAGATCCACAAGCATTAAATCCGGGACTTAGTACACGAGGGGATGATCGACCTGGAGTTTTTTTCTTCTGCAAAATAAATTGCAAACATCTTCACCAAGACCTTCACTGAGTAGAAGTTTCATTCTCTGTGCAGTCGTCTTGGAGTGAAGGACACAATTGCCTAGCAATTGTCAGTTCTTATTTTTACATACATTGTACTTTGAGGGCGGGGGGGTGGGGTTCCCATGAGGTTTTCCCTCTTTCCTTGTTTATTTCAGTTTATCTTTTGTATTTGAGTGCTTAACATGGCCTCGTTGTCGGGACCCATTCTTTATTTTTACCATAGTGATGTTCAGGGGGGGTGTTGGAGTTACTTCACACACACCTAGGATTTTTTTTTCCTAAGGTTTTTCCTATGTTTATTAGTCATTATTCAATCCTATATTTTAGGAAGAATATTCCTCAAGGGAGAATATTCTCTTCAGTTCACACTTCAGTTTGATCAGTTGAGTGGAGTCTAGATGCGACATTAGTATTATCACCATGCAACATTGGGATCATCACCAACTAATGTGCATTGTCTTTGAGATCATCACCAGACTAGCGCATTACTCATGATTCCCTGATTTCCTCCTCACTTCACTATGTTTCAGTCAGTGGACTGAAGACTGATAGACTAGTTAACTCAGCTAGGTGGCAGTTCACTCCCGTAACTGCCCGAGAGACTAGATTAGGTGGAAGTTTACTCCCGTAACTGTTGGTGTGTGTCCAAATCACTCTAGACCACCGGTATGGCGCACTTGATTCTCCTCTAGTGCACATTGGTTGAGTTATACATATTATATCATGTGTAAATTATCATTCATTCATTTGGTTAATGAGAAGTCTTCGATTCTTTCTCTTCTGCTTCTGTTTTCTCATATTTTCTCTGCAACTGTGTATGTCAATTCCTAGCTAGATCTATTATGTTCAGGTTCAACAAATTTATGGATTTTCCTTCCTGCGATTAGAATCTTACGAAGGAAACTATCTTTGAATCCATGTTAAAATTTTGGTATGCTCGTTTAACCATAGACAATGTCACATCATTGTCACCCAACCATAGGAATTCACTATGCTGGCCCCGAGCACAATAAGATTTTCTAAGATAGAATGATTACAACAAGTACACACTAGAACCAACAGATAAACCTTAACCAGAAATATCACTATTGTAGCAACAACACAATACCAAGAGAATATACCTCTACTAAAATAAGCGTACCTTTACCAAGAGAAGCGCACAAGAGAGATACCAAAAAGACTGAGAATACTCCACAACAATTGTTGCACTACTCTTTCCAGACTTGTGCCCTCTTTTGTTGCAGTTGTTCTTCCTTAGAGTTGTGCACTAGTTGTTGCAACTGCCACTCCTTAGACTTGTGCACTAGCTATTGTGAGTTAGTGAGTGTTTCAGGATAAATCCGTGAGTGCAGACACAAACCGATCTCCCTAGATCCACCTGGATCTAGAACAAAACAGGACAGAATATACCGCTTTCCCTAGATCTAACTATTGAATTAAATTGGA
>JZKD02S1718346.1:137290-159430 GCA_000966675.3 Picea glauca
GTATTGTTTGTCATGTAGTCTTCTTGGCACTCCATATCTGCAACCTGAGGTCTGCGAGACATAATCTCCTTAGGTATACACAAAATGGGGATAAAATTCACCATACAACCATAGTTTTCAATAAAATCGGTCTATATCTCATTTCATAAAGTATCCATTTCGAAAACATAGTTGTGAAACGTCACACAACAGTTTTGTCATCACTCCAATTGTTCACAAAATATTTTATTTTCGCACTCCAAGAATTATTTCCTTTTTTTAAATGATCAAAATCCATGTATTAATTCCTATTTAAAACCAATTTCCATCTTCAGTCAAAACCTTACATGTTACCGTGCTCATGATATCAACAGAGTCATCAAACAAACATTTCTTGTAGGCAGTGCTCATAATATCAACAGAGTCATCAAACAAACATTTGAGTCATCAAAACAAACATTTCTTTATCTACGCTCTTAAATGATCGATTTCATTGCTTGTCAAAAGCACTTGAATGCAACAATGCTTGTTCAATCCGACCCTAAATTGGATAGAGCCTTTTATTTGCAAGGAGATGAAAGACAAATATATACATTGAAATTACTCAGTTAATATCATGGTATCGTGCCTCTATTATGGCCAAAAGGTCATGAAATCAAACCCGACAGAGATGTCATGAAACAATAGGGGTTCCAAAACTTTATTTCCACCAAAGCATAATCATCAACTCTGCGAGGCCCAATGGGTTACTAAGAAATAATCTCAGACTATGGTGTGACATTGTCACAAATATAATCATAATACGTAGAGACAATGATGCCTCCTTCTTTGTTTTCAGTCCCAAACAACGACCATAATCAAAATGACCAGGGTTTTATAGGATTCTAGTTGCAATGAAAAACATAATGCCAATAATAAGAGAGATTTGACCCAAAACATTTTAGTTCGGACTTGGCCTGACTAAAATGTGCATGTGGGTAGACCAACAAGGTTATTCATAGGGTCTCATGACATTTTATTTCAAGAAACAACACATGATATGGAACACTAAAACACCAAAGACCCAAAGCACCATACTTTTTCATTTTAATGAGCTATAGACAAACGCAAACCAACATGATAAATAGGAAATCAACAACCATAACTATGGCAATCAACCATCCATTATAACATTCAAACTTTTGTTTATGCATTTTTCCAAAAACATGAGTAAAACCACCTTATTTGTCTTCAAAAAAGAACATGAAAGACTCAAATGACAATCACATCATGCAGTTACAGAACTAGGCATAAATTATTAAGCAAAAATCACATTAGATGATAGGGAATTAAAACCCTAGTACTTGGTGTTGTGTAGGTTAAAAGGAGCCTTCGAGCAGTTGTTGCGGTTACTAGAGCTCAATTTTCACTAATGATTGAAAAAAATGCCAAAACCCAAATTGGTAGCTTCAAACAACAAGTTGGTGAATTAACTGTTGGTCACATCGTGTTAGGGTGACGGCTAGCATTAATCACTTGCTAAACCCAAGACAAGCCATGTCAAAGCCTCAAGCAACTGACAGGTGCCAAGTAATCACCATCTCATTTTGGATCACATGTTACCAATGCAACCACCTACCATATTAACATCATCGACAAACAACAATGTCCATATTATGGTATATGCATAGAGGATGTCCCACATGCGTT
The DNA here is from genome assembly GCA_000966675.3 of Picea glauca. Lineage (NCBI taxonomy): Eukaryota > Viridiplantae > Streptophyta > Pinopsida > Pinales > Pinaceae > Picea > Picea glauca. The sequence goes on from JZKD02S1718346.1 coordinate 138,959, forward strand.
CGAAATACCAACATTCACTAACATATGAACTTACAACACTTAGCCACCATAATAAACATCGTCGACCATACCATGCAATGTCTATAAAATATACATGTTGGATCATATCAATATGATATACAATATGTGTGCGGTGTGAATAATATCCCATATGCGTTAAGACCTTCAACATTTTTCCAAATATAAATCATTATGCTATCACAATGTAACAATAAGGTTGACACTACCACATCCTTGTAGCTTGTCTAATATGTATCGGACCATGTACATATAGACTATGTAACATATATAAGTGATGTGCTATGTGCATATGTATGTAGGTTACCCTTTTCTTGTATGTCTAAAACTCAACAGCTAGTGGGTAAATATCATGTTGATGCATTCATAAAAAATAAAAATAAAACACTCTTTTATCATTTGAAACAACATCCATAAAACACCCTTTCTTTTTTGGAGATGATTTTTCCCAGCATTTGTACTTAGAATAAAAAATTTCACAAAGAGGAATTTTGAATACCATTTGAAACCACTATCATTATTACTTAAAGCCAAGCTCATATCAAAATAATCATCATGCAGGTGATCCGTAAGTATCAAAGACATCCATCAACAATAAATGATTTAAGTGACTATTGCTTCAAAGGGGCTCTTCCTAGTTATTTATTTGAATGACACTATAGGGGGTCCCCTAATATATATGTATATAATATTTTTTTAAAGAAATGTTTCTATGGGAAGAAGCATCCATGATTGTGATGTATGTTCAGAACAAAATTCCTTGAGGAACATGACTCCTGAGGAGGCCTTCACAAGAGTTAAAGCTTGAGGTTGGACACTTTAGGTTATTTGGGTGTTCAATATACATATATGGGGTACAATGAGTCTTCAAAGGAATATCAGATCATCATCCTTGGTCAGAGATAGATTGAGTAAGAGACAAAAAGAGATGGTACCTTCTGAGAAAGCAAGATACCTCAGAGATATTTGTGTTATGCCACAACTATGAGCCACACAATTGATTCTAAACCTTATTGTTATGAGGAGGCAACTAGTTATCCAATATGGAGAGATTCCATGATGGAGGAGTATCAGTCTATCATGAAGAATGATGTGTGGGATATTGTTCTGAGACCCGAGGGGAAGTTTGCAGTAAATTCTAAATGGATCTACAAGATCAAACAAACAATTGATAGGAGCAACAAAAGGCACAAAACGAGATTTGTTACTAGAGGATTCTCTCAGGTGGAGGGAATAGATTATGAGGAGACATTTTCTCTTTTTGCTCGATACACTTCTATCCGGATGATTATTTCCCTCACAACATCCATGGGTTGGAAACTACATCATATGGATGTGAAGACAACCTTTCTCAATGGAGAGATTGAGGAAGAAATATACATCAAGAAACCAGATGGTTTCCTCATACATGAGAAGGAGTCTCATGTGTGTAGGTTGAAGAAGTCCCTATATGAACTCAAGCAGGCACCTCGATCTTGGTATGTGAGGATTGATGGAAACCTGATGAGTTTGGGCTTCAGCAAAAGTGTTGTTGATCCCAACCTTTACTACAAGACTGTTAATGGTGAGGCCTTGATTCTGGTACTCTACGTTGATGATTTATTCCTCACTGGTACATAGAGGCTTATTATTGAATGCAAGTATGTGTTGGCCTCTGAGTTCAAGATAAAGGACCTTGGTATGATTCACTACTTCTTGGGACTAGCGGTGTGGCAGAGAACTGATGAGATCTTCCCAAGTCAGGGGAAGTACATAGTTGAGATATTGAAGAAGTTTGAGATACTAAACTTCAAGCCCATGGATATACCAATAATGATGAATCTAAAGAAACTAAGTGTGTCTTMTTCCGATTTTGACGAMATTGATYTGACTCTGTACARACAACTAATTGKATAATTGATGTATYTGGTTAACACCAGACCAAATATTTTCTATGCAGTGAGTGCACTTAGCCAGTTTATAAGTCAGCTGAGATAGACACACTAKATTGTTGTGAAACATGTGTTGAGMTACTTGCGAGKCACARTTCGACATGGTYTGAGATATAMTTCCASTATTGATATGATATGGTAGGAATATATTGACTCTGATTGGGCAGGGAGCGCAGTGGACAGAAAGAACACCTTCAGGTGTTGCTTCACTTTGGGATCTTCCATGGTTTCCTGGTGTAGCAGGAAACAAAATTCTGTGGCTTTGATCACAACAAAAGCATAATACATTGCATTAAGTATGACAATCCATGAAGTAGTGTGGCTTCACAAGCTTCGTGTAGATTTATTTGAACATGTGTTGGATTCCACCATTATTCATTATGGTAACTAAATCTGTGTGAAGATCTCTGATAATATAGTGTTTCATGACAAATAAAACCACCTTGAGATCAAGTACCATTTCATCCAAGAAATGGTGCAGAGGAAGGAAGTATTGGTGCAGTACCTTCCTACAGATGAGCAGGTTGTTGATGTTCTTACCAAACCAAGGTGAAGTTTAAGTACTTCCGTGACAGACTTGGCATGGTAGAGAATGCCTCCCTCGCTGAGAGGGAGTGTTGATGTTTGCAACTTCTTGAGACATTCTCCATATTGTACTCCTATGTGACTGAGTTGATTTGATCTGTGATGACACTTATCTGAGAAGGGATAAGTGGGCCACTTATCCGAGAAGGGATAAGTGTGGTTGGTCTTATAACCCAATGTCCCATGTGGAGAGCACATGAGGACATTTCAAGGGAGTTGACCCTTGACGTCATACACTATGGGAGTTGACCCTAGTGTTTCTAGAGGGTGTAGCCTCTAGAAGTCCACATGGAGTGCCATGTGTGACAAAATTTCTCTAGATCGTACTCCTCTGTGAATTGATTTGAGTTGATCTGTGATGACACTTATCCAAGAAGGGATAAGTGGAACACTTATTCGAGAAGGAATAAGTGAAATTGGGATTATAACCCAACGTCCCATGTGGAGAGCACATGAGGACATGTCAAGGGAGTTGAACCTTGATGTCATACACTATGAGAGTTGACCCTAGTGTTTCTAGAGGGTGTAGCCTCTAGAAGTCCACATGGAGTGCCATGTGTGACAAAATTTCTCTAGATCATACTCCTCTGTGAATTGAGTTGATTTTATATATGAGGACTCTTATTCGAGAAGGGATAAGTTCATTTTGGCTTATAGCCCAACGTCTTAGAGGGAGTAGCCTCTAGAAGTGTTCCTAGAGGAGTAGCCTCTAGAAGTGTTCCTAGAGGAGTAGCCTCTAGAAGTCCACATGGGAGTGCCATGTGTGACAAATCATTTACTACTATGGTGGTTTTGTACCACTAGCAGAGACTGCGTGTCTCTGGACAATAGTTGTGTAATAATATGGAAGATACCTCCCTATATAAGAGGGAGTGTTGATGTTTCAACATCAGGCATAACTTCTCCTATATTGGGCTGTAGAACAAGGGATATAGGATACATTTATCACAAAGGTGCACTTGTGGTAAATGGGCCCAGACGTAGTCCTTCCTTGATCATGACAAGGAATAATATGGACTCGAGGTTCTTGAAGTTCTTTCCACGTGTCAGTTAGCATCAAGTCGACATTCACTCATAGGTGTGTGCCTATGGTGAAAGATTGTGGTGTGGTCTTTGTCCTAGTCATTGTGATTTGACAAGGAATGATAAAGACTCAAGATTTTATATGCTATTACATGCAGAGCCAAGTGAGCCTAATCTTAGACAGAGTTAATTGGCTCAAAGGGAGAGTTGCAGGAGTTTTCCTTGGTTCAAGTGGGAGAGAGATGTCTCCCAAGACTGACAGACAAGTGTCATGAGTTTAGGGTGAAGTTTGTATACTTCAAAGACAAGAGTGGCATGTTGCAGAATGTCTCCCTCGTTGAGAGGGAGTGTTGATGTTTGGACAACATCGGGAATACATTCTCTAAAGATGATAATTAATAATATAATTATTAATTGATTATTAACTATAGTATATAATAAGTAAATAATAATAACAAATAGTTATTGATTATTCAAGGGACACATCCTTTCATGGATGGTCACCTTATGTTCCCTATATATGGAATACTCATCATTGTAATAATATATTGAATATCTCTTATATCTTATATGAAGAAAACCAACATCTTCCACATCTTGTACAATAGTATTTCTACTACTACTTGGCAGATATTTATCCGACAACAAACACCTAGGAGGATTTATCTTTACAATTACAAACAATCAATAACATTAGCGTATATAAAAAAAAATTAAAACAATTTTTATTTTATAAATAGAATCAATACAAAGACATATATAATGAATAAATTACCATGGGACAAAATGAATGCCCCCTTCACAATGCCCATATGTAAAACAATGTTTTTTCAGTTTTTTTCCTTACTGTTAGCAACAATTTTGGTATCGGGTCCCAAAGGTACATAGGTCTGCTTGATCATGCGATAAGTGCCTAAGCACAGCACAAGAAGAAATCCGTTTCGGGCCTGAGTCAAGCGAGCGAGCAAAGTGTCGTCGACATCATCCAATATCGGTGATCTCGCGAACTCGGGAGTTCGCAGGGTGAGAGCCCAAACATTGGGTATCCCAAGTCATGAGGACACGAGAAGTGAGAAGGTGAATAGTTGTTGGAGCTGCATGTCGGATCGTGTATCAGAGCCCCACAAGGAAAGGCTCGAGAATTTGAGCGCGAGGATCACAATGTTGTGAAGAGCGATATCCCGACAGCTGGAGGCAGTGGGGGCCATAGCAGAGCCAGCGAGTGGAATACAGGTGGCACGGAGCCGCGGGATCTCGTCACAAGAAGTCCCAAAGTATTGATGATAGGATTCGCGAGTCGCGAGGCGGTGAGGACATTCAGGACTCGAGCCCACAATATTGCCGAGGTGATCAGAACCGTCCATTTGAAGAGGACACGTGGTGCGTGATTAGGCTCCCCGCCTCCTCGCCCCTCGCAACCTTTAAGATCAAGGACCAGCCTCTTCCAGCCGCAAGTTGCGAAGTACCGAGGGTGGCCAGAGCCTGGGCCCACAATATCGCCAAGGAGATCTCAGCCGTCCATCTGAAGCGGACACCTGGCGCGAGTAGAGCCATCTCGACGCTTCGCCCATCGCAACTCCAACTCCCAAAAAGTAGCTTTTTTATTTTTCAAGGTGCGAGGTGCTAAGAGAATCTCGGGCCCGGGCCCATGGCATCGCCAGGAGAAGTAAGAACCGTCACATCCAGAGGGCGCATGGAACCAGATTAAAGTCGTCTCAGCGTCTCGCTCATCGCGATTTCAAGAAGCAAGGATTAACTCCTTTTGTTCTCAAATGCCGAAAGCACTTTGGGGATAAGCGCGCGGCCACAGCCCATGGTCACTTGTGAAGGAAAAAGTTGTTCAGGAAGAGCCGAAGATGCCATCCATGATTCACAAAAGGAATTGCCGCAACCTCCAAGTGCCATTTGATTCGACCTCGGTCCTGTTTCCCGTCTGAAGTAAATGATGACAAGAGCAGGTGGTTGAAACCTCGTTTCATTCATTAAGTGAAGGGATGGAGAGTCTGGCAAGCCGTCTGCCCAAAGAAGTCCTGTGTATCGAATTTCTCAAAGGCGCCCTGCTAAAGTCTTCAACTCAACAGAGAAGTCTGCGCACGCTAGCTCAACACTTAATGGCTCAGCTACCTTTCTTGCATGAACCATGCGTAGTTAAGATGATGTTTAAAGGAAGATATCAGTACAAGTTTGACTGAAAGGACATCAAGTTGATAGTCACTGGATGCGCCTCTGCGAGGCAATTTTCTCTGAGTATATAGACTCAGTTGTTGTATTTTTGTAAAGCATCGATGGTTGAGCAGAGCTCCCGGTTGTAAAGTTTTAATGAAGCACTGTTATTCTGGTTATGTATGAACTTTTGAGACTTCTTGCCTTATGAATGCTAGTTTCTTTCACGTCTTTGTTTACACTGTGTTAGAGAAACTCAGAATTGGAGGATCCAGTCAAGCTGTAGCTATTATAGGATGATGTTGTAATGGATCACTGTAATAGTTGCATTGTCTCTAATCAGTTCTTGTGATTTCCCCAGCACTGAGTGACTTGGAATTGGAGGATCCAGTCGAGTCCCCTCTCAGTTCCTTGAGACCCTGAACCAAGCGGATCTTGCATTTAGAGTCTTTCTTCTACAAACGACCCAAAGCATATTGCCCAAAGTTGTTTGTTCACCTTTCTCACTAATTCTTCCACCTGTTCATCTTTTAATCAACCCACTGGCTGAAGTTGGGATTCCAGACCTCCTTTGTTCTTTACATACCAGATCCAGTCCTTGAGTTAGAGTGATACCTCCTCGAGCCATTATCTCCATTCGATCATCCTTTATAAACCAATCGTGACATTAAACTGATGGGTGTCAGGCTTTTCTCCTGCAAGCAATCCAGGAGTGACTTCCAACGCTAACATTTATGGCGCCGTTTCCGCGGATGAAATTGAAGATTTTCCCTGGGTAGAATGACATTGAGCCTATGAATCCGAAGGTGCATCGGATTATCAGAGCCTTTCAATATTGCTAATTTTCACCTGGCGACTCCATTGTGATGACTCCGCTAGGGAGAATCCACTCTATTAATTGTGGCTTTCAGAGGCAGACACACGCGGTCTCATCCACAACTGCCTCTAGCTACACCTGAAGCTGATTCAGAAGCGGTGCGTAGAAAGGGAAAGAGCTCTGCAAAAGAGGCTCCCATCGCTGAAACATGGAATACACCATCCTTTTCTGTGAGAACTCTGTTTTCTCCTCCTCAGTTTCTTAATAGACCTCCTTCAGAGGCTTCCCGTTTCCTGAATTTTGGGAGTGTTCCTGCTGAGTTTTCCCCTCCTGGTCTGGGACTAGAAGGAGAAACCCTTGTCACTCCCCTCTCCTTTGAAGCTGTTTATCGGTGAAGATCCGTGACTGCAGAGTATTTTCCCACTCCTGCACGAAGAGGAGCACCTGCGGACTTAAGCTCGTTAGCCTTCCCCTTAAATCCTCTCTTATTTCCCACTCCGCTTCAGGACTCATTCCCAGTAGCTCCTTCGTGAACTCCTTCTCCTCCACCTAATATTCCTATGGCTGGTGCTAATCCCCCTCTGAATAGAATGGATGCCATAGTTTCCACCAGGTATGCTCCCTTGGTCTTACCTCAGCCCACGAATCCTTTCCCTGCCGGAGATTACTTGAAATATATGCCCAAGTTCACCGGGGAAGGGGACATAACTGCGGAGGAACACCTGGCTTCTTTCTACAGTTATGCAGACAATATGAACATTGGAAATGAAGATGTCTGGATGAGGGTTTTTGTTCAGAGCTTGGATGGTGAGGTAAGGAAATGGTTTAGAGGATTAGCTCCCGGATCTATTGATGGAATTGAAGCCCTGGATAATTCTTTCCTGAGGCAGTGGGGAGATAAGAAGGATTTCATGTATTATATGACTGAGTTCGGGTCTTTGAAGAAGATGGAAGGAGAGTCTGTCTCTGACTTCTCCAAAATATTCAATAAAATGTACAATAAGATTCCTGATGAAATAAATCCATCAGAAGCCTCGACCAAGATGTCCTATGCTAGTGCATTTGGCCCCGATTTCTGTCTTTTATTGAGAGAAAGAAGAGCCACTTCCTTATCTCAAATGCAAGACACAACCATAGAAGTGGAATCCAATGTATTAGCATCCGATAGATTGAGGAACGAGGCTGATGCGGGAAGGAGAAATGGAAAATCCGAAGTCTCGACTTCTGGCCCATCGGTGCCCCACCTTCAAGTAGATGAACTAACCAAGATGGTGAAGTCTCTATCTGCAGAGATGGAAAGAATGAAGTTAGAGAGGAGGCAAGCATACAAGGGCCCTCAGAGCACCGAAAACAAAGGAGGTTTTCGGAGGCCAAGCAATATTTCTCCCCCGATGATGCAAAGAGACAGAGATGACCAGAAAATTCAGGCCCCCTTTCAAAACAATTTTGTGGTCGATGAGAAAGAAAGAGAAACAGATGAGCTTGATCCTAAAATACACTGCTTAGAAGACACTCCTCCCTTTCCTCATCTCACTTAATCAGCGTACGAGGAGTCTCTCATGGACAATCAGCTAAATGAACTGAGCAAGGTAGACAAGGCTACTGGTGGCCGAGGTAGGTACAACCCGAGGTCCGACAAGATAACAACAACACCTGATATTCCTGAGCAGTCCACTAGAGCAGAGCAACCTGCTAATGGAGTAGCGGATGTTCACAAAGGTAAGAAGGCTCAACCCCTCTCTCCCATTGTCCATAATCATGCCCCTAAAATAAGAGATATCCCAAAGCTTGCATCTTCCTTTAATTTTGAGCATGAGATTCAAAAGATCAAAATCCCTGTGCCCCTCACCGATCTAATCAAACATGACGAATTTTAAAAGCGCTTCTCTGATCTTTTGCAGTCTGAAGCCTCATCCCCTCCCGCTGACTCCATAAACCTCCAAGATGAAAAGCCTACAATTATCTTAGGTCCCATGGTAGAAGACAGAGATGATTCATCCCCTCCCTTATACACCTCCCTGAACATACATGATAAAGTGTAGCACAATTGCTTGATGGATTCAGGGGCTTCTCACAACCTCATGCCTAAAACTGTCATGGAAGAATTGGGATTAGAAGTCACCCGAGCATATCATGATCTCTATTCTTTCGACTCCCGGAGAGTTCAGTGTCTTGGAGTTATTAAAGACCTAGTTGTGACCCTGTTTCAACTGCCCATGAAAAGTGTGGTCATGGATATCGTAGTAGCTGATGTCCCCCCCAAGTTAGGTATGCTATTGTCAAGATCTTGGATAAAAAGACTAGGGGGAACTCTGCAGATGGACCTCACATATGCTACTATCCCAGTGTTTGGAGGAGATCATAGAAGACTATACAGGGAAGCTCAATTGGCCTATATAATCAGTGATGAAGCCAACCCTACCAACCATCCCATCTTTGCCTTAGACACTAATTTAGGATCCAGTTTATTACAGCTCGCCCATGCCCCCGAGCCTCCTCTCAAACTCAGAAAGTAGCCCACTGTTTCCCCTGAAGTTCCTCCCTCCATCCCCCCCATGTGGAAAATGTTCTTTGATGGAGCCTCCTCCAGAGAAGGTGCTGGAGGTGGAGTGGTTTTTGTGTCACCTGCTCAGGAGACCATATATCTTTCATACAAATTAGAATTTGAGGCTACCAACAATGTGGTAGAGTATGAAGCGCTTGTTCTGGGATTAAGAGCCGTAAGTGAAATGGGAATTCAAGAGGTAGCAGTGTTCGGAGATGCAGAGTTGGTGGTCCAGCAAGTCAGAAGCGCTTATCAGGCTAAGCACCCTCGACTCGGGAGTTATAGGAATGAGGTATGGGACCTAATTGACAGTTTCTTCTCAGCGTTCAACATTTCTTTCATCCCAAGAGAAGAAAACACAGTGGTAGATTCCTTGGCTACATCAACAAGCATTTTCAAGGTACTCTTGCCGCCCAAACTGAGGTATGATGTAGAAGTAAAATACATGCCCTCCATACCTAACAATGTCAAGCATTGGAAGGTGTTTGAGGATGATCTTGAGATCGAGAAGTTCTTGCAGACTGTCGAAGAATTTTCAGAGATGCACATTGACCAAGACTCAGTCTCTGAAGAAAATCTTGATGGGGGTAGTTTTCTGGATAAGATTGCAGAGTGTGACATTGTACAACTACCTAACAATCATATCCCAAGGGGACTAGTTCCTTTGGAAAGGCTCTTTGATAGAAATGATGTATCATTAAAGGGAGAAACCTCGGAGGATGACACTGGTACTATTCAGTGCAACATTTGGATCGAGAATGAGCCCAAGTTTGTCAAATTGTCAAAAAGTCTGACAAAGGAGCAGAGGTCCGAATACATTGGATTGTTGAGGGGATTTGCTGATGTGTTTGCATGGACATATGAAGACCTCAAAACCTATGACACCTCTGTCATCGAGCATAAAAGTCCATTAAAGGAGGAGGTGAAGCCATTCAGGTAGAAGCTGAGACAGATCAATCCCATGTTGTTGCCTATCATGGAGAGGGAAGTGAAGAAGCTACTTTGAGCCCAGATCATTGTTCCACTGAGATATTCAGAGTGGGTGGCCAATTTGGTGCCAGTAAGGAAAAATAATGGAGAGATCTGACTCTGTGTAGACTTCATAAACCTGAACAAGAGCTCACGAAAGGATAACTACCCCTTGCCAAAGATGGAACATATATTGCAAAGGGTGACAGGAGCTTCTAGGATGTCCATGATTGATGGTTTCTCTGGCTACAACCAGGTCTCTGTCCTGCCTGAAGACAGGGAAAAGACAACGTTCACCACTCCATGGGGTACATTCATGTATTCCAAGATGCCATTTGGACTAATGAATGTAGGGGCGACATTCCAGCGTGCCATGGACATAGCTTTCGTTGGGGAAAAGAATAAATTCATGGTCATTTATCTGGATGACATCACAGTGTTTTCAAAATCTGATAAAGAGCACTGTTGTCATCTCAAGAAAGTTTTCCTAAAATGCAGAAAGTTTGGCATTTCATTAAACCCCAAGAAATCTCTATTCGCCATGAAGGAGGGAAAGCTACTAGGCCATATAGTATCAACAGAAGGAGTCAGGATTGATCCCAGCAGAGTTGAGGCGATACAAGCCTTATCAATCCCGAGGTCTAGGAAGGAGGTCCAATCTTTCCTCGGTAAAATTAATTTCCTAAGGAGGTTTGTGCCTAACTTTGCTGAGGAGGTAAAGCTTATAACAACCATGTTAAAGAAAGAGAATGAAGTAAGGTGGACCACTCAATCGTGACATTCCTTTGAACAAATCAAGAAGGCCCTGACTGAAGCTCCTGTGCTTATCAGTCCCGACTACTCAAAGGATTTTATTATTTTCTCCTTTGCCTCACCTGACACAGTGGCTGTTGTTCTATTACAAACAAACGACAGTGGGCTAGAACAACCTATTGCTTATTTCAGCCGATTCTTGAGAGATGTCGAAGTCAGGTATGACACTATGGAGAAGCAGGCTTATGCTTTAGCAAAATCTCTCAAAGCTTTTAGAACCTACATCCTGCAGTAAAAAACCATCGCCTATGTTCCCTCGGCTATTGTTAAAGACATTCTTATTCAGCCTGACATAGATGGGAGAAGGATTAAATGGATAGCCAAAATCCTAGAGTTCGACCTGGAAATAAGGCCCACCAAATTAATCAAAGGGAAAGGTTTAGCCAAGCTATTGGCTGAAGCGAACTGCCAAGCTTCGGGGATAAGTTTCATCAACGAATGCTCAAGTATAAAATAGGATCGACTGTCTGACATCGACCATCAAAGAGAACCCCCATTAGCTCAATGTCCTTGGTATAAGGATGTCATATACTTTCTGCAGGAGCTGCGGCCTCCAGACGACCTGCAAAGAAGCAAAGCAAGAGCTCTAAAGCTCAAAGCAGTCAGATACTTCCTGATCGATCAAGTGTTATATTGGAAAGACCCCCTGGGGGTGCTTTTAAAATGCATGAGTCCACCAGAGGCCGAGATGATCGTGTCTGAATTTCATGGCAGCCTGTGTGGGGGGCACCATTTCTGGAGAGCCACAGCCCATAAAATCCTCAGGGCTGGATACTACTGGCCTACCGTGTTCACTGATGTCTGCAAAAGGGTCAGAGCTGGCATCAAGTGTCAAAAATTTGCAGGAAAGCAGCAGCTCAGGCCTCTGCCGTTAAATTCGGTGGTGGTTTCAGGGCCTTTCCAGCAGTGGGGCCTAGATTTCATTGGAGAAATTCACCCTGCCTCTAGTGGGAAACACAGGTGGATCCTAACTGCTACAGATTTCTTTACCAAGTGGATCGAAGCTATCCCCACCAGAAGTGCTTCCCACAAGGTAATCATTGGTTTCCTGGAGGACCTCATCACAAGGTTCGGTTGCCCGAATAAGATTGTCACTGATAATGCAGCCTCTTTCAGATCTGAACCACTAGCCAAGTTCTGTGAAAAGTTCGGGATCAAATTGATTCACTCCACCCCATATTATCCACAGGGAAACGGTCTAGCGGAATCCTCCAACAAAAGATTGATAAGGATCATCAAAAGGTTGTTGGAAGACAACAAAAGGGCTTGGAATTCAAAGTTGAGATTCACCCTATGGGCTGATCAAGTGACTACAAAGAGGTCTATAGGTCTCTCCCCTTTCTAGTTAGTCTATAGGGCCGAAGCTGTTTTCCCTTCTCAGCTGGCCATTCCCGTAGCGAACTTCTTTCAGGATTATCAAGAAGACCCAAATGACATGATCAGAAGGATTCATCAGATAGTAGAGGTCCAACAGGCTAGGGAGAAGACAATGGACAGAATTCAGAATCATCAGCAAAAGATCAAGCAGGTCTTCGATAGGAAGGCCAAGAAGGAGCGGTTCCAGGTAGGAGACCTGGTGCTAAAATGGGATGCTCCTAAACAAGATAAGGGAAAACACAACAAATTTGAAGCCCTTTGGATTGGGCCTTTCAGAATCGTTGAGTCTTTCTTGAATAACACATATAGGTTGCAGGATTTGGAGCGTGAAGAAGTTTTTAACAGCCCAGTAAATGGGCATTTTCTTAAAAAATATTTTGTCTGAGCCTTCAGTGGCTCCTGTGTCTTGTAAATATTGCCTTTTTCATTCTTTGTTTTTAATTTTATTATTTCGACTTAGTAAGTGACTCCATAGCCCAACAGCAAGGCACTGGAACTGCAAATAGGTTCTTAGAGCATCGCAGGGACGACTCTATCCCCCATGGAGCCTAATGTTAGCAACAATTTTGGTATCGGGTCCCAAAGGTACACAAGTCTGCTTGATCGTGCGATAAGTGCCTAAGCGCAGCACAAGAAGAAATATGTTTCGGGCCCGAGTCAAGCGAGCGAGCAAAGTGTCGTTGGCATCATCCAAGATCGGTGATCTCGCGAACTCGGGAGTTCGCAGGGTGAGAGCCCAAACATTGGGTATCCCAAGTCGCGAGGACACGAGAAGCGAGAAGGTGAATAGCTGTTGGAGCCGCACATTGGATCATGCATCAGAGCCTCGCAAGAAAAGGCTCGAGAATTTGAGCGCGGGGATCGCAATGTTGGGAAGAGTGATATCCTGACAGCTGGAGGTAGTGGGGGCCATAGCAGAGCCAGCGGGTGGAATACAGGTGGCACGGAGCCGCGAGATCTCGTCGCAAGAAGTCCCAAAGTATTCATGATAGGATTCACGAGTCGCGAGGCGGCGAGGACATTCAGGACTCGGGCCCACAATATTGCCGAGGTGATCAGAACTGTCCATTTGAAGCGGACACATGGTGCGCGATTAGGCTCCCCGCCTCCTCGCCCCTCGCAACCTTTAAGATCAAGGAACAGCCTCTTCCAGCCACAAGTTGCGAAGTGCCGAGGGCGCCCAGAGCCTGGGCCCACAATATCACCGAGGAGATCTCAGTCGTCCATCTAAAGAAGACACCTGGCATGAGTAGATCCATCTCGGTGCTTCGCCCATTGCAACTCCAACTCGTAAAAAGAAGCTCCATTATTTTTCAAGGTGCGAGGTGCCGAGAGAATCTCAGGCCCGGGCCCATGGCATCACCAGGAGAAGTAAGAACCGTCAGATCCAGAGGGCACATGGCGCCAGATTAAAGTCGTCTCGACGTCTCGCTCATCGCGATTTCAAGAAGCAAGGATTAACTCCTTCTGTTCGCGAACGCTGAAAGCGATTTGGGGATAAGCGCGCGGCCACAGCCCATGGTCACTTGTGAAGGAAAAAGCTATTCAGGAAGAGCCGAAGACGCCATGCATGATTCACAAAAGGAATTTCCGCAACCTCCAAGTGCCATTTGATCCCACCTCGGTCATGTTTCCTGTCTGAAGTAAATGATGACAAGAGCGGGTGGTTGAAACCTTGTTTCATTCATTAAGTGAAGGGATGGAGACTCTGGCAAGCCGTCTGCCCAAAGAAGTCCTATGTATCGAATTTCTCAAAGGCGCCCTGCTAAAGTCTTCAACTCAACAGAGAAGTCTGCGCATGCTAGCTCAACACTTAATGGCTCAGCTACCTTTCTTGCATGAACCATGCGTAGTTAAGATGATGTTTAAAGGAAGATATCAGTACAAGTTTGACTGAAGGAACATCAAGTTGGGAGTCACTGGACGCGCCTCTGTGAGGAAATTTTCTCTGATTATATAGACTCAGTTGTTGTATTTTTGTAAAGCATCGATGGTTGAGCAGAGCTCCTGGTTGTAAAGTTTTAATGAAGCACTGTTATTCTGGTTATGTATGAACTTTTGAGACTTCTTGCCTTATGAATGCTAGTTTCTTTCACGTCTTTGTTTACATTGTGTTAGAGCAACTCGGAATTGGAGGATCCAGTCAAGCTATAGCTATTATAGGATGATGTTGTAATGGATCACTGTAATAGTTGCACTGTCTCTAATCAGTTCTTGTGATTTCCCCAGCGCTGAGTGACTTGGAATTGGAGGATCCAGTCGAGTCCCCTCTCAGTTCCTTGAGACCCTGAACCAAGCGGATATTTCATTCAGAGTCTTTCTTATACAAATGACCCAAAGCTTGTTTCCCAAAGTCGTCTGTTCACCTTTCTCACTAAGTCTTCCACCTGTTCATCTTTTAATCAACCCACTAGATGAAGTTGGGATTCCAGACCTCCTTTGTTTTTTATGTACCAGATCCAGTCCCTGAGTTAGAGTGATACCTCCTCGAGCTATTATCTCCATTCGATCATCCTTTATAAACCAATCGTGACATTAAACTGATGGGTATCAGGCTCTGCTCCTGCAAGCAATCCAGGAGTGAATTCCGACGCTAACACTTACACTTTTTCTTATTTTCAAGCCCCTACATTCATAGCAAGGGCAATAAAATTTCCCATCAATACCGACCAGTGCCTCCCATGTATCCCTTAACCTAGAAATTGTCCTTTGAATCTCTTCAGGTGTTGGCATTGGGATTTCCTATATTAATTACAACAAAATCCACTGAAGCAATATAAGTACATTAATATATGAATTATATATTCTAATTACAATAAAAATATAAATTTTCATCATAGATTTATTAAAGGTTTATATAAATATTAAAAAAATCAAAACCATACATTTTTTCCACATAAGTTCCGAAGCTTCACTATAAGAAAGTCATAAAATCAAACAATAAAAGAGAGCTACACCAAGACAAAATGTATAATAATTACATGGAATTGAGTAGACATGTTAATACCTATATATTTCCTAGGGAAAAATTTGTGTCTCCAAATGAAAGAGGGTCTAAGGGTTAGGGATCCAATCTCAGTATTTAAAAAAGAGACAAAGTAATATTAAAAATTTGTAACCTTCAAAGTACAAAATTAGAGCTATGTAGATAAAGAATTGGATTTGATGCAAGTCGCACATAGCAAAAAGACTAATAAATCATGCAATGAACAATGAGCATACAAATATTTTATAACCATTGCACCTACAATAAAATTGTCAAAAACACTAACCTCCTTTGATCTTCTAAAAAACGTTGACTATGTCAAAGTTGACCAAGTCAGTGAAGTTGATGACCGTTAAACCATTTTCAAATAGGTAGTTGGAATCCTCTATGTTCATTGATATATCAATGAACTGTCCTCTATGTTCGTTGAAAGATCGACAAAGATAGATGTTTGTTGGAAGTCCGACGTTATCGGGGTGCCTGGGAAAAAAAAGATTAAAATTTTAATAATTTGTGATGATATGATTGAATTTATCCTTTTCATCGAAATTTTTTGTCAAATTAAAACCCCATATCTAGTAGTATATAATAATGCCCAATTATGATCTCAGAATCAGAAGTTACAGCCTCCCAAATTTTGTTGACTTCCATTTTTGAAACATAATTCACTACCACATGGATACCTATCACTTGCACCATCTGATGTGGCACTGATGTGGTGCTTTCCACCTGGCTCATCGACTCAATCGTTTCGATCTATTTGAACCTTTCTTCATCGCTTTTGAGGTTCCCTCTCCCTCACTGAGAGGTAAGCTACCCCCGTTCTCAAGTTTCAAAGAAAAACTTTATTAAGTTCATTCTTTGGATCCAACAACTCTAGGGATTTATCATTTAATGACTTCAATCACGTCATCACCTCCATATTGTGTGACAAATATCTTCTACTCCCTTGTAATTTTTCAAGGTGGACTGGTGGGACCTACAATGATATAGGACTTTTATTCATCCTTGAGATCTCATCATCGTCGGAACATGATCCTATCTTCAACCTAGGCCTTTTTCTGACAACCTTCGATGAACGATTGAGATTCACCAACCCAAGGAAATGATGTTCATGGTTTTAAGTGAAGTCCCAAGGACTTAAACACCCAATTGGGGTCACTCTAGTCCCATCGACCCATTACCAGTTGACACATGTCCCCCTCACAATGTGCTATTTTCCAAGATGGAATCCTCATCAACGTGACATCACTCTCTCTCTTTCTTCAGTTGGGAGGAACTTATGACAATCTAAGATTGATATTTAATATCTCCCTTGCATCAATGAATGCCTCTCATTAGTCTGTGATCTCTTGTAATCATCGTCGTCATCAGAACTCCTCGCTCCAACTCTCAATCACTTCATTGACTCGACTTCCAATCAACGGTCCTGATCCTCCCATCGAAATGATCCAACGGTTGTCAATGAATCTAGGATTTCTTCTTCATCGAACCCTTTCTCTCAATTTCATAGCTTGATACTTCCAACTACCTCACCCATTAACGTATGGCTGAGATCTAGTTTCCATACCCAATCGATGACTGAGATTTTTTCTCATCTAAACACAGGGTTTCCATTGGCTAACATTTCAAAATTGGGACTTAGCCAATTTCAAGGATTCTTCAAGGATATTACCAGGTCTTCAAGAATCAATAAACCACTCTAAGACCATTGAAGTATTTCTAAGTCATCAAAGGTATAGCCTTTGCATATATTGCAATATTTCCACTTAAAACATGTGAATTTCCTAGTTCTTAAGGTTTATCACCCATACAGATACCTCCCAAACTCTAATGCCTTATTGGCATATTCCAAATGAATATTTTATCCATATCATGTAAACTTTCCTCTCAAGGACTGATGCTTTATCCCTAGACACTAGGTGTTGAAATACCCACATGGAACTTCAGATACCAAGGCACTCAAATCACTCTTCAAGTGAAGGTTTTGTCCATATCTTGCAAGCTTTCCTCCAAGGTTGCAAGATTCCCATGGACACCGACTACCCCTACTTTTTCAATTTTGATATGTAACCAATTAAGAAATTACTACTTCTAGTACATTCCACTTTACTCAGGAATTTAACTCATCATTCACAAGCATTCACATTTCCCAGTTAATCAAACAAACACATGTTTCTATCATTAACACACAACAAGAAATCACATTAAATACTTATCTATTCAATGAAAATGTCCAAATCCAACTGACAGGTAGAGAATGCCTTTCCCCCCAACCTTAGGCCATACTGTAGAGTGCCTTCCTATAGTATGCTAACCACATTTCAAGCCATGATATCACAAGGGAATGATCCAACGGGTATTTCCAACGCAGATAATCGAGGAAGGATACTCTCCTTCCTCGGTTGACAACAATAGAAGTTTCCCCCTTCCCACTGAGCTTAGGGCTTCCACATATTTATCAATTAGTTTATCAACTAGATTTCCTCTGCAAAAGGGAGCCACTTCTCTGCGTTATAGTCCCTCGATGACCTCCCCTTACTAGTGTCAGTTTATGTCCAATAAGTACCAATATGCAGCCCTTTATTACTCCAGTATAGATCCGAGTCTTCTCTGTTTCAGGGTGATCATCATTAAATTGGATGAGCTTCCTATTTCTTCAAGGAAATATCTCTGATTTATTATTTTATTCAATACATGCATGTGAATGCCTATGTTCACTATGCCCCTCATCTGCAATCTTAACACTCCTTTACCCTTCCTCAGAGTATTCTCTCTTATATGCATTGTGTGTTATGTTCTTCCTATACCACTCTCAATGAATAACTATTCTATATCCCATCTCTACTTATTTCCTCTTCTTTTTTCTCTATGTGAGTTCCTCGCACCTCTGTCTCTTTCTCTTGGTGATGTTTTTCACCTTTATTATCTTCCTCTACAATCCTTTGGATTCCTGTGGCTTCTGTCAGACACGACCTGCTTTCTAAAGTCTGAATTTCTGAAGGGGTAAATATGTGGTGTCCTAGTCGTCAGGTCATTCAATTGACCCCTTGCCTTCTCCAAGGGACCAAAATGTCAACAATTATTAACTACTTCAACCATCGATATGAATTCCATTACTGGTCACGTGGCTCCATTACAATATGGGTACACTGGTAGGTATGAGATCATGTTTGCAAGCATAATATATCTCACTTAAACATCTCATATCCACTTCATCGATTCCACATGTGATATCATGGATAGTACATTCAAGGATATTCCCTTCTCAGTCAACTGTCTGGTGTTTTCATTAATCAAAACATGATTACAATCTTCATAAACACAATCATATGAAGTGTTAAGAATAATTACAATCATGGGGGAAAACAAGGTGTTACAGATGATTTTTAGTACCTTGTTTCCAAGTATCCTTATTAGTAGGTTAACCCATATTTGGGAGTGATTTCCATCATTGATCATGATTGGATGATTTATGCTATGCTTGGCTTCAAATAAACTATTCTCATTGTATAGGATCATTCTACTATGATAGTCCACACTTTTCTTAATGGTGGTATACCTGGCATATGGAAGTGATTTCCATCATTGATTGTTGACTAAATTGTCTCTCCAATGCTTGAATTGAACTCATTCTTTCATGTTGTGGAGATATTTACTCAATGATGGTATTCTTCAAGAATTCCAATTGAATACCATGGATATTTTTGGATTTGTTTCAGTATATATGTGAACCCATCACATGTTTGGCCTTGTAGAATGTTGGACCTCATATTGTACAGTTTTGTGCCTCCACTTGGTGTCATCACTCCATTGATTCCAAATGATATATTTGTTGATATTATGGTAGATGCGAGAGGTATTAACCTCCATATGTAACCTTTGAAAAGACTAGAATATTCTCGGAAGCAAGAGAAATCCTACACTATTGGATAATAATCCTAGAAGACAAGCCAGCTCAAGATAATATTCAATATTGAGTTATTAGCCTCCAAAAAGAGAATTTGTCCTAGTCAAGTGAGATAGAGAAGTATAAATAGAGGGGGTTATATCTCATTTGACACTCACTCACTCTCACAACTGTATAATACTAGTGGTGCACAAGTTTGGAGAGGGAGTGCAGTTGCAACTGCTGCAACTGGGATTTTGGCTTTTGGTTGTACTTTCTCTTGGTTATGGTTTGGAATTTCTTCTTGGTATTTGGTTATTCTTGATTGGTGCACTATCCTTGGAGAAAGGTGCGCTACCTTAGTTGGCTATTGGTCTACTTCCAAAATTATTCTGTCTGTAAAGGTTAAGGTGCTCGAGGGTGGCCTTTGTGCATATGGTTGGGTGGCAATATTTCTATATTGTCTATGGAAAAATGAGCACAAGGATTTATTTCTAACAGGTTATGGTCCCACACTATCTTCAGACAGTGTAACCATTAGAAGATAGATTGAGAATTTATTTGTTAAGCTTGTTTGGCATCAGTTACAACTACAACTAGGTTTTCTAATTATACAGTTGCAACAAACCCTAACCCTTGTGTTCGGGTACATATGATGAAAGGTTTGACCTAATTCCTTGAAATCATAGTGCACCATAGCCTAGCGCACCTCTTGGTACTCACATCTAGCAAATTTTTTAGGTTTGAATCTTTGGTTAAAGTCAAAGTCAAATTTTGACTAGATAAAGTCAAAGGTTGAATGGTCAAAGTCAAAGTCAAAGGTTAACTTCTGGTCAATTTGATTTTGTTGTCAAAGTTGAAATTTTAGATTTTCTGGCTTCTAGTCATTGAATGAGTTTCTAATCTCTTCTTGTCAAGATGGTATCTAGGTTTAGATTGGAAGACAAGTTGGATGATACTACAAGGTTTCAAAGGTATGCACTTGTATATGATATCTAAGTTATATCATCTAGCAAAACATGAGTGTGTTTGTAGAGAAAGTATTAGAGATCTTGTCTAAGTTGTAATCTTGGATTCAATGCATTTAGAAGAACAAGTGCACCCTCTATAGCAGTTGAGGCTTTAGGTTCTAGGTTTGATTAAATTGTTAAGATTCAAATTTGTATATATCAAGGGTGATAGTTGCTACTGTTGGATTACTGAGAGGGGGGGTGAATAAATAATCACGTAATTATAATCCCTTTTCTTCAAATGTTATATCAATGTAGAATTATTATCCAATAATGAGAAGTAAGAAATAAACAATCACACACATACACAATACACCAATGTTTTACGTGGAAACCCAAATCGGGA
>JZKD02S1718346.1:169004-180846 GCA_000966675.3 Picea glauca
GACTACTTTGACCTTTTGGGGCTTCTAGATGACATATGAGGGTCCTCCAACTTCGTAAGGCCATAACTCTCAAACCGTGAGGATTTATGTGAAATTCCACATACCACCATAAATGGAATGACTTGTAATATCCATATAGAATAGTATTACCTTCAAATATAGCAAAAATCATACCATTATTCATCAAACAAACTTGGGTCCATTACCCAAACTTGGTTTCTCCAACTTCACATGGTCATAACTCTCTAACTGTGAGGAGTTATGTGACGTTCTACATACCACCGAAAATGGCATGACAAGAAATATCCATATAAGATAGTTTCCCTGACAAATTTATTGTCCCTCATCTCATTATTCCACAATTAAGCACGGGTTCTCTTACTCCGCAAAGTGTCTTCCCGTGAGGGATTTCACCATAAGGGTACCACTTTGGAGTTCATCCATATTTACTTCTTATCAACCATGAAAAAACAATAATGAGTCATATTTACATCAAACAATATTGGGTCCATTACCCAAACCTTTGTGCTACGGGGCTTTCTTCAAGGGTTGACATCAATGACAACCAACCTTAATCAACAACTATATTACAAATTGTGAAAGCATTATTTGAAAGATTATATTATTTCTAGGTGCAATGAATACTCGAATGCATATGAATACTATTGATATATAGGCTTATTGTACTTGTTCGTAAGTTGAACTAACATCTCCTTTAGATAAATATTTCTTTTTTTCTCTTATTGTTCTTGTTCCAGGCAGGTATCCTTGTGAAATATGTTTGATGAACAATCCTTGCGGAAGTTGTGGTAGAAGAAGTTTATAAGGATGACACAAATGGTAGATGGGAAATAATCAAAACAAATAGAAACAAACTTAAAGAGACTTAGAGGAGTCAGAATCGAAGGAAGTTAGAAATCAAAAGAAAACCATAGCATGCTTGTGACACTTTGTAGAAAGCAAAGAGAGATGCATCAGATAGAAGCATGGACTCTCTCAGATGGAGGGAGATGATCATAGAATTCCAAAAGAAGAGCATGCATATTCCTCATTTAGGCATTAATCTAGGATTAGGAGGGAGATAAGCTACAACGATATGATCCATTGAAGAAGAATCCATAAATACTATAAAATATTTATCCAAGTTCTTCATTGGAAGTTGAAGCCATGATAAGAAACGTGTGTTTAGTTTGAATCTAGAAGAAGTCTTATTCAAAAAGAAGCTTTGAATATCCTTGGTTGTCCATTTACATTTATGTTCCTATGGAGAAAGGTTGGAGCCTTTAGGAAAGAAGGGAATGTAATATATAGAAGATTCCATGGACTCCAACATTGAAGAGAAACATGAGGAAGAACATGAAGATTCCAAGAAAGAAAGAAAAGTCAGAACAACAGATTGAACTTGTTTGAACCCACTAGAAGAAATCATGAAGAAGGAATGGAAGGAAGTTGTGATGAAGAACAATGTATGTGAGAAATTGTGAAAAATACTTAAGCATTGATAGATACAACGCGAGACTGATCCAGATTTTATGAGAAGAACACAATGAATACAGATTATTATTATTCTTAACACATAAACACAAGGATAACATAGATATAGTAAAATTGGTTTATATTCAATAAGAAAATGTGTTGAAACTGTACAATGCAACGAAAAACAAGCTTGCTAGAATGGTGGCGGCTTATCTGTGAGAAGAGATGTGATGGTTGCGCTCATTCACAAGAAGATGATTACAATGAGTCTCTCCAATCCTTTTTACAATAAACAAAAATTCCAAAACCATGGACATCCAAAAACCTAACCCTAGGAGATGAAGCGCCAAAATTCATGTGGGCCCCGTTGGGGTAAGTTAGTACATCAGCTTTCCGGGGTCGTAACTTTTTCATATGATCTCCATTTTAGGCATACTATAGCCCGTTGGAAAGGTATATCTGAGGACTACACATGTTTCCATAAATATCTAACTAGTTACACATTGTAATTGTGTCGAGCCCTAAAAATGTTGTTTAGGGCCTCAAAACGACCCCAGAAGTTAGGGACCCAAAAACTAGGAAAAAACTGCTAAACTGGAAAACTGCCAAAATGAGCTAGTTGGAATGGTGGGAGGTCACTGACATCCATCTAGATCAATCCTCCCCCCTTACGAATAAATGGTGTCCATTGTGTTGATTTCCCCCATCAGATGAGAAAATTTCTGTTGAATTTGGCCTCAAGTGAGCCACTTTCCTTAGTGTAGGAGTTTCCCTACTTTGACAACTTGATAAAGTTAGATCCTTTGTTGGAGAATGACCTTGATCTATGAGTCCAAAATATGATCACTATATTCCTATTGCATGCATTCAGGATTGAGCTCTGTGGGTTTCAATTGTTCTGTTATCTCTGAGGTGTCCAATAATTGTGGGAAATATGGTCGAAGGAGATCTACGTTGAACACTGGGTGTAGGCCAAGGAAAGGGGGAATGTTGAGCTCAAAATAATTGTCACCCAAAGCCTTGGTGATGGTGTAAGGACCATAAAGGAGTGGGTGAAGCTTCTGATGGGGCCCTATAAGGTGTTCTTTATGCAAGTGAAACCACACCTTGTCTCTAACCTAAAACTCATGTGGCACCCGATGTTGATCATGGCGATGCTTGTACTTGGAATTGGAATTCTATAAAATATCATGAACCTCTTAGAGGATGTGTTGGATCCACTCAATGAAACAAGAATATTTGTCATCTTCAATTGGAGTAGGATATGAGTCATTCGGGGTGGTCACAAGAGGTAGTGTAATATCCATGGGACCCAATGGTTGGAATCCCAACCTGAAATGAAAGGGGTTGTGGTCGGTTGAGTTATGTAAGGCTCAATTGTAGATATGATGAACATAGGGAAGACTCTCATCCCATGTGAGAGGGTGATTGGAATTTTATATGCGCAAGATATGCACGATCATCCAATTGACGAACTCAGTTTGGTCGTCTGTCTGGGGGTGGAAGGAAGTGGATTTTGTGAGCTTGGTGTCTAGCAGTGACCAGAGGTTGGACTAGAATGTGATAAGGAACCAACTGTCCCGATATGAGACAATGGTTTTTGTGATCCAAAATGTACCCATACTTGTTAAAAGAAGAGCTTGGCAGTGGCCTCTGTTGTGATGTTCTTCTTGCAGGAAACCAAGATCACCATCTTGGAAAAGCGATCAAAAACCAAAAAAACATAGTCATTTCCCATTTTGGTGGATGGAAGGCCCAACATATAGTCCATTGAGATGGATTCCCATGGCCAATCAGGAGTAGGAAGGGGGTGTACATTCCCTGTTTCTTAGTGGTCAGTTTGGCATTAGCGCAGGCAGTGCAAGATCTGATATACTTTCTCACATCATGTCGAAGTTTCAGCCAGTAGAAATGTTTCTGCAGCAATTCCACTGTATTTTCGACGCCGAAGTGTACTTCCACCCAACTGTAGTGGGATTCCCAAATAAACTTCGTTCGCTCACTTGATGGAATGAAGATATGGCCCAGTCGGCACAATATCCCATCCTGAAGATGTAAATTAGCGACAACTGATTTTGCACCCAACATTTGGTATGTGGCGGAGAAGTCAGGGTCTATCTCATAGAGATTGGGCCATATAGAGGTCTCGTGGCCACAAGATTCTAGCATCATGGTGAGTGTTGCGACTGGAGGTCGGCTAAGGCAATCAACAACTTGGTTGGTACTACCTGTTTTATACTTGATGTCGAGGTGTAACTACTGCAATTATGTGGACCACTTTTGATGGAGGTCATTCTGCAATTTTCCTTGTGTCTGCATGAACTATAGTGGCTTATGATCTGTGTGGATGATTGTGTCCTTCCCGAGAATGTAATGTATGCACTGGTGACAGTCTTTCATAATGGAGTACATTTATTTGTCATAAGTAGGGTAATTATGGACAACATATGATAGTGTTTCACTATGATAGGCCACGTGGTGGTCGTGCTGACTAAGAAATGCACCCACAATATAGTGCAAAGCATCTATCTTGATTTCAAAGGGTTGTTTTCAGTTCGGTAATGAAATTATTGGGGCTGAGCACAAGCGCTTCTTTAAATAATCAAATTATTACGATTGGGATAGGCCCCACACAAATTTTTCCTTACCACCACCCCTCATTACTTGGATGGGGGCCCATGCAATATGGGAGAATCCAAACATGAACCTGTAGTAGAAATTGGCAAGGCCTAAAAAGCTTCAAAGCTTAGTGAGTGTGGTTAGGGATGGTCAGTCATGGATGACCTGGGTATTGGCTGGAACCACATGCACACCATGTTGATCCACGATGTAGCCTAGGTACTGAACGATGTCAATGCTAAAGGAGAATTTTTCCAAGTTGGCATATAGCATGTGCTGTCGCAGGGTGTGCAGAACCTCATGAATATGTTGCAAGTGTTTTTCCCAAGTCTTGTTGTAGATGAAGATGTCATCCATATACACCACTACAAAATCATTGGTGAAAGGTCATAAGATATCGCCCATAATCCTCGTGAAAGTTGTTGGAGAATTTTTCAAACCAAAGGGCATGAACAACCATTCAAAAATACCTTCTTTTGACTTGAAGGTGGTCTTCCATACATCTGTCTGTTCTATGGGGACCCGGTGGTAACCAGATTTCAGATCAATCTTACTAAAGTATTTGGCCCCCTTGATCTAATAAAGGAGATCTTCGATTCAGGGAATAGGGTACCAGTCCCTGACTATGATTTTATTCAAGTCTCGATAATCAATGCAGAGTCGCCAAGTCTCGTCTTTCTTCTGCACTAGCACAATTAAGCTCCCACAGGGCGATGAGATGGGATAGATGTGCCCCTTGTGGAGCAGTTCTTGGATATATCGCTTGATCTCCTCATTCTCTAACAGAGAGTGGTTGTAGACCAAACCATTGGGAAGTGGTGCACCGAGGGTTATATCGATGGGATGCTTGACTTGACAGTGCAGAGGTACCCCGATAGGTGAGGAGAAGACATCTTTATATTCTACCACAACCTTGTCCACTTTCTTCTACTATGTGGAGAGGTCAGTTGCGGAGGCCCTGAATGTGGCTGAGATATTTCGCTCACTCTAAGAGTGAATCACAAAAAAGACAAACTTCCCGGTCTGAGAGATGACCTTCCTCCATTGCTTGGCAAAGATCAAGGAAATAACACTAGGTGGGACTTCCTTGGGTATCTTATATAATTTATTGTTCAAATAAATAATAACACTACGAGGCCTAGACTCTTATACAACAAGACGTTTCCATAAATAAGGTTGTCCCAAAAGAACATTACAAACTTCGAGAGGAGAAGCATCACACAATACCTCATCTTGAAGGGTTTGATGCCATACAATAGGCGACACTATTGGCTGAGATAGAGATCACTTCCTTGGTGGAGCCATCCAATGGTGTAGGGTTGTGGGTGTGGCATTGTCGACAGGGCTAGCCGCTTGATGACCTCTTCTGAGATGAGGTTCTTATAGCTACCTCTATTAACGATAAAGTGCATTGGGGTTCCTTTTACCCACATATGTGAGTAAAAGAGGTGCTCACCTTCTTCTGGCTCGTCTAGTTCGTTGGGTTGGACCTTGGTGGTAGCAACGGGGGCACTGGGTTCCACGTCAATGATACGCCCCCCCCCCTTTATGGTTTTGACTCAGAGTCAGAACCCGCATCTGATTCAGAGGCTTTCACCTCAGCCACCAACGATTTCTTTGAGCAACAATCAGCAGTGTTATGCCAGGGGATCTTATGGAATTCGCACCACTTCCGAGTATCTTTATTTGTCTTTCTGATGTCCTTCTTTGCTTGTGACCTAGATTGGTTGTCCTGAGGTTATGCGTATTTTCTCTATCCTTTGTTTTACGAGTTGGGGATTCCCTTTACTTTCTTTTGATGTGAGGGTTTCCCAGGCCCAAATTGTCGCATCTTTTGTTTAAGCTTTTGCTCGATTTTGATAGTACAGCGATAGGCTGCGCCCAAGGACAAGATGTTCAAAAACTCCATTTTGGCATGGATATATCTATGTAGACCATCACGATACTTGAGAAAAAGATTTCTCTCAGAATATTTGATACCCAACTTGGTGCGCAAGGTATGGAAGATATTTGTGAACTTTGGCACTGCTTGGTCTCTTTCCTGCCACAGTGTGGTCCATTTTGTATACAGGGTAGTATTGTTCCTTGATAGCATCCTTAGAGGACTCCCAGGTGACCATGAATGTAAATAATGAGGGTTCCTCTATTTAATTTTTCTCAAAGAAAGTCTTCCACCAATATTTGACATGGGGAATGACTTTGAGGAGCACAAACGTAATATTTTCTTTGTTCAAAAAGTTATGGACAGAAATATACCCTTCTAGCAGATTCAACCATTTGTCTACAACATCTGCATATATCTGACCTTCAAATATGGGAATGTAAAAGTTTATTTGTACCTTGAAAGGGGTGGCACCTCCTCTTGAGGAAGATGTGTCACATGTTGGTAGTTGCCAAAATATTTGCAGAAAACTATCCATCATTTCGTTCCTCTGTTACATGAGGGATTCCTTGATAAAAAATTTGAACAAATATCTTGTCCCGTCGTATTTCTTTTCTCCCACCATGAGAGGTTTCTTGGGTGCACAAGAGATTTTGTCCTCAAGAGAAAAAAGATCGAGACCCAATTATTTGTACCATGACCTCATCGGGGACATGCATTAAGAACGACAAGGAGCAGACCGCTTTGATACCACTGATCTAAATTTTATGAGCAGAACAAAATGAATACAAATTATTATTATTCTTAACACAGAAAAACAAGGATAATAGAGATATAATAAAATTGGTTTCTATTCAATAAGAAAATTTGTTGAAACTATAAAATGCAATGGAAAACAAGCTTGCTAGAATGGTGGTGGCTTATCTCTGAGAAGAGATGTGATGGTTGCACTCATTCACAAGAAGATGATTACAATGAGGCTCTCAAATCATTTTTACAATAAACAAGAATTCCAAAAACCTAGACATCCAAAAACCTAACCCTAGGAGATGAAGCACCAAAACTCATGTAGGCCTTGTTGGGTTAAGTTAGTACATGAAATTCCTGGGGTCATAATGTTTGCATACGATCTCTATTTTAGGCACACGATGGCCTGTTGGAATTTTCTATCCGAGGAGTACACATGTTGTTGTCAGACTCTAACTCAAATTATAATATGACTATGGCGAGCCCTAAAAGCATTTTTTAGGGCCTCAAAACAACCTCAGAAGTCAGGGACCCGAAAACTAGAAAAAAACTGCTAGAATGAGCCAGTTGGAATGGTGGGAGGTCACCGACA
Source organism: Picea glauca (assembly GCA_000966675.3). Classification (NCBI taxonomy): domain Eukaryota; kingdom Viridiplantae; phylum Streptophyta; class Pinopsida; order Pinales; family Pinaceae; genus Picea; species Picea glauca. Next base: position 176,321 of record JZKD02S1718346.1, read on the forward strand.
TCCATCTGGATCAATCCTCCCCCCTTAAGAAGCAATGGTCTCCATTGCGTTGAGTTCCCCCATTATCTGAGAAAATTTATGTTGAATTTGGTCTCGAGTGAGCCACTTGCCTTAGTGCAGGAGTTTCCTTGCTTTGACAACTTGATGAAGTTGGATCGTTTGTTGGAAATTTCGCTTGACTTGTGTGTCCATAATATGATCATTGGATTCCTATTGCATGCAATTAGGGTTGAGATTTTTGGGTATCAATTGTTATTCTATCTCTGAGGTGTCCAATAATGGTGGGAAATATGGCCAAAGGATATCTACGTTCAACACTAGGTGCATGCCAAGGAAAGGGATGAGCTCAAAAGAATTGTCACCCAAAGCCTTGGTGATGGTGTAAGGTCAATAAAAGAGTGGGTGAAACTTCCTATGGGGACCTGTAAGTCATTCTTTCTGCAAGTGAAACCACACTTTGTCTCTAACTTGAAACTTATGTGGCACCCAGTGTTGATCATGGCATTGCTTGTACTTGGCATTGGACTTCTCTAAAATATCTTGAACCTGTTGGTGGATGCGATGGATCCCCTCAATGAACCATGAGGCTTTTTCAACTTCAGTTGGAGCAGGATATGAGTCGATCAGGGTGGTCGCAACATGTAGTGCAACATCCATGGGACCTATTGGTTGGAATCCCAACCCAATCTCAAAGGGGTTGTGGTTGGTTGAGCTATGTAGGGATCGGTTGTAGCTATGTGGATGATCCAGGGGTTCATTCATCATCAAAATAAAATCGATCCAAAATCAAGAGAAAATGGTACAATGGCAGTGGAAATGGAAATGCAATGCCCAGGTTTGGTAAACATCAAGACTTTACCACATTTAAAAAGAGGGTTAATGCATTTTTAAAAGGTGAATGGTTATTAGTTATGAGTCACATAAGCTAAACTTAACATATGTTTCAAAACCAACCAATATACTATGCTATGCCACATGGTGCGAAATAACTAGACTTAGCATATGTTATAAAACCCATTCAATGAATATTCTAAACGGTGCACGGTTCTAGCACATGGGAATATCATATGATATGTTATATGGTATTATAACCAAAGTCCGTATGAAAAGGTGGATGGGGATAACATGTGATGTGTACAGCTCGTCGCAAAGTTTGGTGGGACATCATAACATTTGGCGGAGTTCCATTTGGCGGATATTCATACTATTTACAACATATGTTCCATTTATAACATGGTTCAGTTTGGCAAGACATCAAATGTGGCAGTAATCGATCACATATAGCAGATTTCACATACAGTTCATATCTGGCTGATATAACATTTGGTTGAACAGTCTGTCGCATGGATGAGTTGGCAAGTGGATGAGACGTACAACTCGTGGGATTTGCAATACCAAATATGATATGGTGGATAGCATGTACAACTCTGTTGCAATGTTTTGGGGATATGGAACAGCTTTGTCACATGGATGGATTGGCATTTAGCATGTGATGTGGAGCAGTCTCGTTTGAAACGTTTTGGCAAGATTTAAAACAAGTAACATATGGTTATTATAACCATAATATATACATTGTATCTGCTAAAACAAGTCAAACGCATGATCTATCCTCCCACTGAACGCTGTTACAACACGATTCTAGCCATGTTTAAGAAGATTCAACGTTGTTTAGAATACAGAGCATCATTCTGTTGTTATTGAAATCTTGCAGGGATAGAACAAATGCAACAGAATCGGGTTTGAACATGCAATCTGCAGCTTTATAACCCAGGGTTTCATCCAGTGTGTGGGATAGAGATAGAGGACAGAAGAGATTTTTGTTGTAGATTATGCAGATGTTGTTTCTTTTTGAAGTCGGCCATTCTCTGTATTATTTGGCTTCTTTGTCTTTTGAAGGCCATTTTGTAATTTTCAGAGAGGAGGTCTTGAAGGTTTTTGTACAACATTTTGTTCTACAGTTGTTGAAGTTGATGTTGCAGAGATTCCAAAACCATTTGTACTGTTTTTAAGCCATTAATTGGATCGATACCCATTGGAGAGGGACCTGGAGACGTAGCCAAGTGAAGAGGGTGAACTCAGTTATCAACTTCTATTTGTGACTCTCATTTTTTGTTTCTCTTTCTGTTTCAGTTTGCTTTTCATTTTAGTTTATAAGAATCCAATTAATTACATTGATGTTATTTCATGAATAAGCAAATCTGATAAGAGCATTCATTAAAAAATTTAATGCACCTAAGTTGAGATCTGACGGATCATATTATGGTATCATAGCAGGTTAACTGCTTGTGCAAGTTTGTGAATTCTTACCAGGTCCATGTCGAAACTTGGTGAAGGAGAACTGGTAGAAGGTGAACCTGAGATTGGCTCGAGGAGGACATTTTCGAGAACAACCATGTCTTCTCCACGAGGGGAAGAAGAAGGACATACAGAACGGGAAAATCCTGTTGTTTCCGAAACTGAGTTTTTGGAGGATTTTATTAGCATGAAAGCCATGATGGAAATTCTTCTCAATGAATGAGCAGAAAAGAAGAAGAAGGAAGAAGGAGCTTCATCCAAAGATGCAGAAGTGAAGAAGGAAGAAAAGGGAAAAGGAGTAGGAGGTTATGGTGATCCTCCTAAAACTAATCAAACTTTCTTTTCTTCTCATACTTCTCATTCAAATAATGCAAATTCTAATATGCTATATTTCAAATTGGATGTAAAGTTTGAACCACCAATTTATAATGGAGATTTAGATGCTGAAAAGTTAGACAATTGGATCAAGCAGCTTGAAGTATACTGCAGGGTGCAGGGCATTAATGATGACCCTTCCAGGATTCAGTTGGCCACTTTGTGAATGAGTGGGATGGTTCTTACTTGGTGGGAGAGCAAGATTCAGCAAGATCTTCGAAAGCATGGTAAAATAATTTCAGTTTGGAATGAATTCATTGAAGTATTAAGAAAGCAATTTTATCCTTTAGGTCACATGCAACAATTAATAATGAGATGGCAAACTTTTAGACAAGCTAAAGGACAAGGCATACAAGAATATACTCATGAATTCAGGAAAAGGGCTATTGCATTGAATGCTTCAATGGATACACAAGAAACTCTTCTTAAGTATATTGGTGGCATGCATTCTTATTTGCGACATACTTTGTTGATGTTTAACCCCAGTAATTTGGATGATGTACGTGTTCAAGCTACACATTTAGAAGCTAGGGGTAAGCATGATAATGATTCTTTTATGAAGAAATCATCTAAATTTGAAAACAAATATAAAAGAAAAGAAAAGGGAAAGAAATCGGCTACCATCAAGAAAGAGGGTGAAAAACCCACATGCTCACATTGTCAGAAAGGGCATGATGTTTCTAAGTGTTGGAAACTTCATCCAGAATTAAATCCAAAGTGTATGGGAAGAAATAAAAACGAAGACAAAGATAATCAAGCAGCTATTGCAATAGTGATTCAGGTGATGAGACTAAGATCACAACAATTGGGAGCCAAGGTAAAAATAAAGGTATATCTCTTTCCATTGATGCAAGTTCAAGTTCTAATTCATGTGCAAGTACAAGTACAAATATTCTATCTACTTCTATGCAAAGTGATAAAAGAAGAAGTGAATTGTTTCATGTTCGTGTCATTACAAATCATACAAAAGTTAACGCATTGTTTGATAGTGGTTCTCAAGTCAATTTGATATCAGAAGAAGTGGTTAAGAAACTTAATCTAGTTACTAGTCCTCATGAAAAACCCTATCCTCTTGGCTGGGTTACTAATGATACACAATTGCAAGTTACAAAGAAATGTGTTTTGAAATTTGCAATCACTGAAAAGTTTATGGATGAGGTAGAACTGGATGTAGAGACACTAGATATTTGTGGAATTGTACTTGGGAGTCCATATTTGTATGACCAGAAAGAAGTCTTTTATAGAGAGCATAAAAAATATCATATTTTTAAAGATGGTGTGGAATACATTGTTCGTGCACATCGTATGAAAATAAATCTAGCATTAGTCACTACAAGTCAAATGAAAATGATAGTGAATGCTAGTAAGAAGTTCGCATTAATGGCGGTTAAATGTAAATCATTGGAAAGTGGTAATCTGGAACATGGAATTGAATTAATTAAAAGTGTTCCCGAGTATGGTGCCTTGTTACAGGGACCTGAAGGACTATCACTTACTAAAGATGTACAACATGAAGTGCAGTTGCAGCCAAGCATGCCTCTTCCAAATCTTGGCATGAATCAGATTATTATTCAAAAGACTGTTCATGATTATGTAAGGAATTGTGTGATGTGCAATACTATTGATAAAGGGTTGGGATTGTACACACATACTCATGCTTCATATCATCCTTGTAAAGAGGTTGTAAGGGACTTTGATGGGAGACTACCAATTAGTTTGTGCTTTCAGTATATTAGGGTTCATGTTAAGAACCAAACAACAATATAGCATAGAAAAACCTCAGGAAAAGTACTCAATGCCTTGAAAAAGAGATAATTTCAGATAATAAGCCTCTTCGAGGGGGCAACCTCCTTTTA
>JZKD02S1718346.1:186084-215493 GCA_000966675.3 Picea glauca
TACAACTAATGGCCTAAAGCCGACATAAATACAATAGCATTACTAATCTAATATTCCCCAATTAAGGGGTAATGGGCCAACATTAGGGCTTAACAGTTCATGTTGGGCTTCCTATGACTATTGTACATGTTCGGCACTTTCGAATATTGGGGCAATTTTGGTCAGTTTTATGGAGTCTTAGGGACACTAATCTTGAAAGGAGCACAATGTATTATCCACATGTTGGTCCAACATGGGTAGTAAGTAGAACAGTCATTCAATTTGTCCAAAATTATTGTGATGAACATCCTAAAGTTTGGGGTGAACAGTTGCAGCACATGCAGTGCATTAAAACTCCTTTTGAGACTTGTTTTTGTTATCAGTTGAAGTCACATGTGGACTTTTCTTTCGGCACAAAAGATGTGAGAGGTGGACATCATGATGCAAAGAAAAAAGTGCAGCAGATAGTGCAAGAACAACAGGAGAAGATCCAGGCAATTTGCAAAGTTAGGCATGAAAATCATCATCCGTTTGAGGTTGGAAAACAAGTTTGATTGTAGATCACAAAGGGAAGATTGAAAGGTAAAAATATCAATTTTTTTTATGATCATTTTGAGATCTTTGAAAAGAAGTGTAAAAATTCTCTCTATTTGAGCTTATCTCCAATGAATACAGTCGTATATGCAAATAATTTTAAATGGTATGAACCTCCTTTGGTCATGGACAAGGAGACTAATATGCAGATTCTAAGTAAGGCAGGATGCATGGAGATTGGAAAGGTGAGGGAACTGTACCCTCACTTACCTGTAGGGTGATATAGGCTTTTGGAGGTCCAAAAGCTCTCCAATGGGGAGGAATGATCTAGGGGGTCATTCGTCATCAAAATAACATCGATCCAAATCAAGAGAAAATGGTACAATGGCAGTGGAAATGGTAATGCAATGCCCAGTTTTGGTAAACATCAAGACTTTACCACATTTAAAAAGAGGGTTAATGCATTTTTAAAAGGTGAATGGTTATTAGCTATGAGTCACATAAGCTAAACTTAACATATGTTTCAAACCCAACCAATATACTATGCTATGTCACATGGTGCAAAATAACTAGACTTAGCATATGTTATAAAACCCATTCAATGAATATTCTAAATGGTGCATGGTTCTAGCACATGGGAATATCATATGATATGTTATATGGTATTATAACCAAAGTCCATATGAAAAGGTGGACAGGGATAACATGTGATGTGTACAACTCATTGCAAAGTTTGGCGGGACATCATAACATTTGGCAGAGTTCCATTTGGCGGATATTCATACTATGTACAACATATGTTCCATTTATAACATGGTTCATTTTGGCGGAACATCAAATGTGGCACTAACCGATCACATATAGCGGAGTTCACATACAGTTCAGATCTGGCTGATATAACATTTGGTTGAACAGTCTGTCGCATGGATGAGTTGGCAAGTGGATGAGACATACAACTCGCGGGATTTGCAATACCAAATATGGTATGGTGGATAGCATGTACAACCCTATTGCAACGTTTTGGGGATATGGAACAACTCTGTCACATGGATGGATTGGCATTTAGCATGTGATGTGGAACAGTCTCGTTTGAAACGTTTTGGCAAGATTTAAAACAAGTAACATATGGTTATTATAACCATAATATATACATTGTATCTGCTAAAACGAGTCGAACCCATGATCTATCCTCCCACTGAACGTTGTTACAGCACGATTCTAGCCACGTTTCAGAAGATTCAACCTTGTTTAGAATACAAAGCATCATTCTGTTGTTATTGAAATCTTGCAGGGATAGAACAAATGAAATAGAATCGGGTTTGAATGTGCAACCTGCAAATTTATAACCCAGGGTTTCAGCCAGTGCATGGGATAGAGATAGAGGACAGAGGAGAGTTTTGTTGTAGATTATGCAGATGTTGTTTCTTTCTGAAGTCGTCCATTCTCTGTATTATTTGGCTTCTTTGTCTTTTGAAGGCCATTTTGTAATTTTCAGAGAGGAGGTCTTGAAGGTTTTTGTACAACATTTTGTTCTACAGTTGTTGAAGTTGATGTTGCAGAGATTCCAAAACCATTTGTACCATTTTTAAGCCATTAATTGGATCGGTACCCATTGGAGAGGGACCCAGAGACATAGCCCAGTGAAGGGGGTGAACTACGTTATCAACTTCTGTTTGTGACTCTCATTTTCTGTTTCTCTTTCTGTTTAAGTTTTCTTTTCATTTCAGTTTATAAGCATCCAATTAATTACATTGATGTTATTTCATGAATAAGCAAATCTGATAAGCGCATTCATTAAACTTTTTAATGCACCTAAGTTGAGATCCGACGGATCATATTATGGTATCATAGCAGGTTAACTTCTTGTGCAAGTTTGTGAATGTTTACCAGGTCCAAGTTGAAACTTGGTGAAGGAGAACTGGTAGAAGGTGAACTTGAGATTGGCTCGAGGAGGACATTTTCTAGAACAACCATGTCTTCTCCACGAGGGGAAGAAGAAGGACATACAGAATGGGAAAATCTTGTTGTTTCCGAAACTGATTTTTTGGAGGCTTTTATCAGCATGAAAGCCATGATGGAAATTCTTCTTAATGAACGAGAAGAAAGAAAGAAGAAGGGAGAAGGAGCTTCATCCAAAGATGCAGAAGTGAAGAAGGAAGAAAATGGCAAAGGAGTAGGAGGTGATGGTGATCCTCCTGAAACTAATCAAACTTTCTCTTCTTCTCATACTTCTCATTCAAATAATGCAAATTCTAATATGCTATATTTCAAATTGGATGTAAAGTTTGAACTACCAATTTATAATGGAGATTTAGATGCTGAAAAGTTAGACAATTAGATCAAGCAGCTTGAAGTATACTGCAGGGTGCAGGGCATTAATGATGACCCTTCCAGGATTCAGTTGGCCACTTTGCGAATGAGTGGGATGGATCTTACTTGGTGGGAGAACAAGATTCAACAAGATCTTCAAAAGCATGGTAAAATAATTTCAGTTTGGAATGAATTCATTGAAGTATTAAGAAAGCAATTTTATCCTTTAGGTCACATGCAACAATTAATAATGAGCTGGAAAACTTTTAGACAAGATAAAGGACAAGGCATACAAGAATATACTCATGAATTCAGGAAAAGGGCTATTGCATTGAATGTTTCATTGGATACGCAAGAAACTCTTCTTAAGTATATTGGTGGCATGCATTCTTATTTGCGACATACTTTGTTGATGTTTAACCCCAGTAATTTGGATGATGTATGTGTTCAAGCTACACATTTATAAGCTAGGGGTAAGCATGATAATGATTCTTTTATGAAGAAATCATCTAAATTTGAAAACAAAGATAAAAGCAAAGAAAAGGGAAAGAAATCAGCTACCATCAAGAAAGAGGGTGAAAAACCCACATGCTCACATTGTCAGAAAGGGCATGATGTTTCTAAGTGTTGGAAACTTCATCCAGAATTAAAGCCAAAGTGGATGGGAAGAAATAAAAACGAAGACAAAGATAATCAAGCAGCTACTGCAGCAGTGATTCAGGATTTGGGATCTGATTCAGGTGATGAGACTAAGATCACAACAATTGGGATCCAAGGTAAAAATAAAGGTATATCTCTTTCCATTGATGCAAGTTCAAGTTCTAATTCATGTGCAAGTACAAGTAAAAATCTTCTACCTACTTCTATGCAAAGTGATAAAAGAATAAGTGAATTGTTTCATGTTCGTGTCATTACAAATCATACAAAAGTTGACACATTGTTTGATAGTGGTTCTCAAGTCAATTTGATATCAGAAGAAGTGGTTAAGAAACTTAATCTAGTTACTAGTCCTCATGAAAAACCCTATCCTGTTGGTTGGGTTACTAATGATACACAATTGCAAGTTACAAAGAAATGTGTTTTGAAATTTGCAATCACTGAAAAGTTTATGGATCAGGTAGTATTGGATGTAGTGCCACTAGATATTTGTGGAATTGTACTTGGGAGTCCATATTTGTATGACCGGAAAGTAGTCTTTTATAGAGAGTAGAAAAAATATCATATTTTTAAAGATGGTGTGGAATACATTGTTCGTGCACATCGTATGAAAACAAATCGAGCATTAGTCACTACAAGTCAAATGAAAATGATAGTGAATGCTAGTAGGGAGTTTGCATTAATGGCGGTTAAATGTAAATCATTGGAAAGTGGTAATCTGGAACATGGAATTGAATTAATTAAAAGTGTTCTCGAGTATGGTACTTTGTTACAGGGACCTGAAGAACTATCACTTACTAAAGATGTACAACATGAAGTGCAGTTGCAGCCAAGCATGCCTCTTCCAAATCTTGGCATGAATCGGATGATTATTCAAAAGACTGTTCATGATTATGTAAGGAATTGTGTGATGTGCAATACTATTGATAAAGGGTTGGGATTGTACACACCTATTCATGCTTCATCTCGTCCTTGTAAAGATGTTGTAAGGGACTTTGATGGGAGACTACCAATTAGTTTGTGCTTTCAGTATATTGGGGTTCATGTTGGGCTTCCTATGACTATTGTACATGTTCGACACTTCCAAATATTGGGGCAATTTTGGTCAGTTTTATGGAGTCTTAGGGACACTAATCTTGAAAGGAGAATAATGTATTATCCACATGTTGGGCCAACATGGGTAGTAAGTAGAACAATCATTCAATTTCTCCAAAATTGTTGTGATGAACATCCTAAAGTTTGGGGTGAACAGTTGCAGCACATGCAGTGCATTAAAACTCCTTTTGAGACTTGTTTTTGCTATCTGTTGAAGTCACATGTGGACTTTTCTTTCGGCACAAAAGATGTGAGAGGTGGAAATCATGATGCAAAGAAAATAGTGCAACAGATAGTGCAAAAAAAAACAGGAGAAGATCCAGGCAATTTGCAAAGTCAGGCATGAAAATCATCATCCGTTTGAGGTTGGAAAACAAGTTTGGTTGCAGATCACCAAGGGAATATTGAAAGATAAAAAGCTCAATATTGTTTATGATCATTTTGAGATCTTTGAAAAGAAGTGTAAAAATTCTTTCGGTTTGATCTTATCTCCAATGAATACAGTTGTATATGCAAAGAATTTTAAATGGTATGAACCTCCTTTGGTCATGGACAAGGAGACTAATATGCAGATGAACCTCCTTTGGTGTCTAGGAGTGACTAGAGGTTTGACTAGAATGTGTTGAGGAACCAACTTTCCCGATATGAGACAATGGTTTTTGGGATTCCAAAGTGTTCCCATATTCATTCAAAGAAGATCTTGGCAGTGGCCTCTATTGTGATTCTCTTCTTACAGGTGATCAGGATCACCATCTTGGAAAAGCGATCAACAACCACAGAAACACAGTCATTTCCCCTTTTGGTGGACGAAAGGCCTGACATGTAGTCCATTGAGATGGATTCCCATGGCATGTCAAGAGTAGGTAGGGGTGTACAGGCCTTGTTTCTTAGTGGTTGGTTTCGAAATAGTGCAGGTAGTGCAGGATATGATATACTTATTGACATATTGTCGAATTTTCAACCAGTAGAAATGTATCTGCAGCACTGCCAATGTCTTTTTGACGTCGAAGTGTCCTACCACCCGATTATAGTGGGATTCCCAAATCAACTTCTCTTGCTCTCTTGATGGAATGCATAGATGGCCCATTCGACACAAGAGCCTGTCCCAAAGATGGAAATTAGCGACAAATGAGTTTGTGCCCAACATTTAGTATGTGGTGGAAAAGTTAGGGTCTGTGTCATAGAGGTTGGGCCATCTAGAGGTCTCGTGGTCACAAGAGTCTAGCACCATGGTGAGTGTTGCAACTGGATTTCAACTGAGGTAATAAACAACTCGGTTGGTACTACCTGCTTTATAAATGATGTTGAGGTGGAACTATTGCAAGTATGTGGACCACTTCTGATGGCGTTCATTCTGCAATTTGTCTTGTGTCTGCATGAACTGTAGTGGCTTATCATCCATGTGGATGACTGTCTACTTCCTGAGAATGTAATGTATGCACTAGTGACAAGATTTCACAATGGAGTACATTTGTTTGTCGTAAGTAGCGTAATTACAGACAACACATGATAGTGTCTCACTATGATAGGCCATGGGGTGGACATGTTGAGTGAGAACTGCACCCACAACATAGTCTAAAGCCTCTGTCTTGATCTCAAAGGGTTGTTGCAGGTCCGATAATGAAAATATTGGGGTTGAGCACAAGCATTGATTTAAATCGTTGAATGCTTACTGTTGGGATAGGCACCACACAAATATTTCCTTACCACGACCCCTGGTTACTTGGTTGAGGGCCCATGCAATATGGGAGAATCCCAACATGAACCTGTGATAGAAATTGGCAAGGACTAAGAAGATCTGAAGCGCATTGAGTGTGGTTGGGGATGGCCAGTCAAGGACGACCTAGATCTTGGATGGATCCACATGCACAATGTTGATGATAAAAATCACAATGAGGATTTTTCCCGCAAAGTATTGCTAAAGCCTATTATTATAAGATAACAAGATATATAATACTAGTAGGTGGGACACCCTTGTAGATTGGGAGATCAGACCTGGTTCTCACCTCATGTCATGTTGTTGTTCAACACTGCTTATAGGATTCTACATGATTGATGAAATATTGTTTTTATTTGCGTTGGATAAGGCCCATTATGTGTTGGTTCTAATTGCGACAAATGAAAGATGCATAGGGCATGTTATGTGTTGTTTTTGTTGCTCTGATCTCTAATTTCATGTCACGATGGCTTATGTTATCCATTGTTACCCTTTCTATATGTTCATGGATTCATTACTTTGACACCTGCACAAGAGACATGTTAGTAACAACAGATAAGAGCAGTTGAAAAGGGATAAAAGAAATATAAGCAAAATACAAAAGGAAGAAACTAGACTATACTAATATGCTACACTATATGCAGTGGAATTAAAAGGATTGTTGTTAGTCCTAGATAACAGGGTTAGTGGCTATAAGATTTATTGATTTATTTGGAAACACACATGATATGGATTATAGTATGGTTGGCAGTGGTTAATGTGACATAGGGTGGTGCTTTTGGCAAATAATGGATGTTGGTTTCGATGCATGGTTTAATTAAATGAATTAGTGGAATAGAGGGATGGTGTGTAATAAGGAATTAAATGACTGGAGGATGGAGGTGACGTGCATTTACTGCATGTCACTCCATACCCCTCCTACTGGTCATCACACTGGCTTGGCTATTGTTCAATTGTGTTTGTTGTGGTTAAGCTCCGATTTTCAATCAAAGGAAGAACTGCTCGACCAAGCTTGCGTTTTTAAGGTTCTCGGGGTTACAGGTATGTCTTTTCTCCATCCATGAACCCGCTTTGGTTATGAAATAGATATTGGCTTGGTGACGTATGGGTCTGTTCTTTTCTTAAGACTGGCAACTGTGTAAACTTGTGATATTTTCCTGGAATAGATTGTTTGTATGGTTTTCATGGAAAATGAAGATGATGGTTGAAGTCACAGTTTTTATTGATTATTTTGAGTATTAGGAGTCATGAAAGCTCTCGGTCATCCTGACTGGTTTTATTTGGAGGGTTTCATTCGGTCTAGATTGGTTGGTTGTCTCCACACATTTCTTTCCACCATACCCAGTCGTTTTGTTGATTATGGGTTGTTGGGTTTGAACCACCTTGTGTCACTCTATATCGTTTCACCTGGGTAAGGGTTCATTCATGCTACTGATGTTTGCGCAGTGGGTTATAGTGGCTATTATGCCAAGGGGCTTGCTTAAGATTGATTGATTTTCTTGGCTCTATTTATCTAAGGATTCTTTAGGTTGACTGGGAAAACCACAAGGGTTATACCTTGCATGTTCTCAGTGTTATTACTGACCAAAATGAATCCTTTTGATCCTTTGTTCCTAGTCTTCCCTATCTCGTGAACTGTCACCCTATCTGTGAAGTTGTTGGTGGTATGACCTGTGTGTCCACCGCATGATCTCAGAGGTTTTCACCCGTTGTTAGGGGCTGACTCCAGTCAACCTGTGATGATCCACATAATGAACCCTTGATTATTCAAGACCATTTTGGAGCCATTATATCTTTTCGGTTTTATTTTTGATTGTTATGAGTTGGTGGGGTATCATCAACAGTGTCTGATTGTTGACATATATCTATTGATTATGTTGATAGTGGTTTGGGTTATTGGTATTTGGTCACTACATTGGCTATTATAATAGTCGTATCGATAGATCAACATGGTTAATTGGTTGATTGGAGAATTAGATTAAATACATAGTTGTTGTCTCTTACATTGTAATTATTGAAATGTTAACCCATCATTAGCTTATAATCGATTAAATCATAGCGATGCTTCATGAGTAATGAATTGGTATGAGTGGCCTTCCTACATCATATTAGGTTGAGTTGATGGTTGTTGTTATTGTGTCTTTTAAATATCCAAATGATAGTATTGCAATTGTGATAATTGTGGCATGGTTGTCCACTGTATATGCTACGGATATTGTTTGATTGCACCATCAGAGATGGTCATGGGTTTTAAAAAAAAATATGGTTTTGTTGCAATTTGATCAATTTTAGAAATGGGATTGGGCATAATGTTGTTGCCTCGTTGTATTGGATTGATAGCTCAACATCGTTGATGTTTGGTTTCAAGGTAATTAGACATGTCAGTCACATAAATGCTCTTACATTTTGTTGAGTGGTCTGTATGTCCCACAACATCGTTTGAGTTGAAATGGTGATTGCTGTTACTATGTGTTTAAATGGAAAGTTATAATTATTGTAAATTGAAATATTGATCATTGTGTTTGACTATCCACTATGTATGTTTGATGAATATCATACAACTTAACAGATATAGGCACGGGTGCTGTGACAATATGGTCTCATTATGATTTAATTGTTAAATGAAATTGAGGGATGAAATTAGGCATGCTTTTGGGTCTGTGTTTGATTAAGGAAATAATTCATGGACAATGGTTAATGTTTTGATGTTGAACAGAGTGGAATTAGGTGATTGTGTTTTCATTTGGAAATTGTTTTAAAATAGTAAGTGGATGAATGAGAAGAAACATAACTCTTCTATAGGTTTTTATGGAAGGCATATTGTCTTTATTTGATGACACTGTGTTAAAAATTTAATTACAAACAATGAGCAAGTTAATATACAGAGTTGATTGAATTTTACACATTAGTTGTTTAAATGATCACAATGATTATTTGGTTGGTATTGGATCTTTTGTGTTTGATATAGAATGGTTTTATGGATTACTTAATTAATTTTATGAACAATATCTTCTCTCTTTCCCTACCATTATTTCACTTTTCTCTAATTACAATCCCCTCGCCTTCCCATATTCATTTTTCACTCTTTGTTCTTAAAATTTAATACAGTTGAGATAATTATGTATTGCAATAGTTCAAAATCACAATTTCTTGGATGGACTACCGTGACATGTTCCTTGGTTTACATTACAGTTGATTGTGTGTTTTCTGCGAGCAGTAACCAAGATTCTTTTCCCCCTCATTTTATCATTTTTCACTCAATAAAAACCACTCGCATATCCTAGAACCTTTTGTTCACCCCCTGCTCATTGACAATAGTTAAACAATTTGTATGGATTGGATTGCATGAGTCTGATATGTTGCTGAGCCAAAATATTTTTCATGTTTTTAAGGAGTTGTCATGTATGGTTGTTAAAGGAACTATTTTCTAATCAATCATGCATGCAAGAATGAGCTTTTTTAGCTGAGGTAGTAATGGACGAGGCAACCGAGGGAGAGGTAATTGGAACAGAGCCCCAAGAAGGCCAAGATTCTCCATACAATTTGATGTTGACTCGCAAGAGTTAGGATAGCTATTTCAGGATGCCTTTTTCAATTGGATTGGGAAAGGAGTGGTCCAACCGAGGACCGAAAGGCATCTCTTCCAAGTTCCACAAGACCCTGGTATTCCTGTGCCCCCTCATGTCTCATTGCAAACTGAAGTTCCCGAAAATGACGGATGGCAAGAGATTGTCCACCTGACAGTCTCCCAACATTGTCGCTGGCCCAATTTGTCTTTACCTTCTCCCCCACCTAACAATCATATTTTCCAATATGCCCCTGCCCACTCACCAGTGCAGTCCTCCCATGCTAGCAAAAAATTCAAAATTGAGGCCCACCATGCCCATAACAAAGGAAACACCACTTATGTCCCTTCCTCACCCTCCAATGGCTCTATTGGTCCTTGACTAAGTTTTGAGGATTCTTGGTCATGTTTGACCTAATTTTGGGACTTCGACATGTTGTCGAAGGTGAAGTGCAAGATGAAGTGGAGATAGAGAGATCTCAGCCCCTTTTAGGGCCCTTTTTGGGATTCTGGATTATGTAATGGGTATGGGGATGTCGGCCCATGGGTTTTCTTAGGCCTATTTTGTAAAGTATAAATAGATGTCTAGGTGATGTAAGGTGGGGCATCTATGATATAGAGAGGTGAGTTGCAAGTTTTGCTAAGTGCTAGAATTGGATCTATGTGATCAAGAGTTGTAAGTGCTTTGTGCATACTGTGTGAGACTTGCAGAGCTAAGTGCAAGTGGTTGTAACAGATTGTGGAAGGCTTTGTGTTGTAACGCAAGGAAGGAGGATCTAGCAAGGTGCACATATCTCTTGTCCTCTGCAGAGTGGGACTTGGATGCTATGTTCCTGTAAGAAGCTGGACCCAAGATAATAAAGAAGAGAAGAATTGGTGGATGTAGCCCCAGGGTGGGGGTGAACCACGTACACGTTGTGTTTCTCTGCTTTGTGCAATGTATTGATGTGTTTATGTGTTTACTTTCTTAGTGCTTTAAAATAGATGAATGATATATAGATATGTTAATGCTATGTGCTTAATAGTATGGATGAATACTAGATCTAGCCTATGTGGAGGTGCTTAAGTGCTTGAATATAGTAGATCTGAATGAATACTGCGTTGTGTTGTAATTAGGGTTTAACTACGCTGTAACTAAGAACTGAATATTGATGAATGTTAACCGTTGAGTGCTTTGTTAAGTGATTCGAATCACGTATCTATGTCCCATATAATGTTGTAGATATCTGAGTCCTCCAACCACCCCTGCCTCTACCTCAGGTGAGACTTCATCTGCTTCGCAGATGTTGCCGAAAAGGCTAGTAGTTATGGTTTTGTTGGTACGTTGTTGTAGAGTTGAACCCTAGGTCTGCCCCTGTGCCAACAAATGGTTCCATTGTCGAGACCTAAAACTGTGATTTATAGGAACTGAGGAAAAATAAGCTTTGTGCAAAGACTTGACCTGAAATTATGAAAGATCTATGCGTAGATATGTCGCTCTAGTGCGCAGTCTGTGAAGATTTGTGCTAAGAAAAGAATTTCGATCTAAAGAAAAGAGGTAAGATCTGAATGATTTGTTCTCTGATAAAGGCAAGAATAGTGAAAAGTATTATATCCGGAAGCTTTGTGCTCTGTAGAAGTAAGATTAGTGGAAATTTTTGTCTCTATAATATGAATCTAGGTATGTTTGATAATATTTGTCCTAGCTTGAAAACTAGGGAACTGATAGAAGAAAGAAGACTTGATATGAGTAGATCTGATAAGAACAATGAAAGATATGTTATACCTATTCATAGAAAGAATGTTTAGACTAATGAATGGATGTAGGACCCTAGAAAGATTTTTTTGCAGGTTAGCTACCATGATCCTAGCGCACAGTACATGAGATGTTGGGGATCATTTAAAATAAAGAGAGGATTAACCCTTTGTCACAGTTGTAGAAGACCGGGACATCTGGCTAAGGAATGACCTGATAGAAGACCTAGTTGCCTCTGTTGTAAATCTATGGACCATGAAGTATTGGATTGACTTAGAATGGTTGCTAAGGTTGAAAGAATGAATATGAACCAAGAAAACCCTAAGGCAGATCTAGAAACTGAGATTATTACAGAACCTCAGAAAGAATTAGAAAAAGTATTACTATAGATGCAAGAAACCCTAAATGACCACCGACATATCAAATTATCAGATATATTTAAAGAAAAAGAATACATTGAAGTAAGAATAGGATACTTCGACATTTACTGTGTTCTAGATGATGAAACACAAGTGAATATCATGACAGAAAGAACTTGAGAACTTTTAGGGGAGCCTGCTATGACTCCTTCATTGGGAGGAATAGGATTATTTAGAGGAAAGTTGATAACCCTATGTGGAAGACTTACCTGAATATTTATGAGTGCTCATGGAAATTCGACAAAGGAAGAATTTTAAGTTGTTAAATTTATTGAGAAAAACACTCCATTTGCTATGTTACTAGGGAAATCTTGGATTGAAGGAGATTAGGCCAGATGGAAAGAATAATAAGTCTTAGAACAAAAGAAGCAAGAGTTGAAAGATTTCATGACTAGGAGGATCACACACTTGATTGAAGAACATGAGAACCGAGCGAAGATATTTAAAACCTGAGACTTAGATGTCAAAGTGGGAAGAACACTAGAAGACCTATAGAATATTGAAGTACCTATTGTAACTACAGATGAATTATTACCCTTGATTTCTAGGAAAGAACCTCAACAGCATGAAGTTACTTTGCCAAAAGAAGATAACAATCATAATGGAAAAAGGAATATTGAGATGAAGCTCACCGGAAAGAAGGCTAGGAAACTAAGTAAGAAGAGAGAAAAGGTAGAAAAGTTACATAAGGTTCCAGAGGAAACTTCACGGAAGGAAAATTTGCAAAATTGGAACTTCGCTGGGATATCAGAACAACGTCACATGGCACTTTGCCATGGCCAAGAAATATAGCCATTGGAAATAGTATAATCATTAGACTGACAACTCAAATGGATAGAAAGACATTTATGGTTAGAAAGTTAACCACCAGACCATTGGGACCACGCCATAATAGACAAAACTGATTTAATGAAGGATTCTCACACATTGCAAGAGATTTGTGGTCAAGTTATCTATTTATCTCGTCGTTCCACACGACGAGAACACTTTTTCCAACCATGACTATCTGAGCTCAAAGCATAGTTAATTTCGAATAGTGATCATTGTGTTAGTGCCATCCATCCCATTGCATTGAGCAGTTATTCTTCGAACTCAAGATATTCAACCATGAGCGTGTATGTCCGAATAACTTAGCGCAGTCGAAGAGTCTGTGAAAGAATTAATCATCGACCTCATGAATGAGAGAGTCATGTATGAAATATTTATTTATGTAGGTGTACAAGCATCCTCAACTAGAGGAGTGCAAGCCTCTTCGTTGACTTCTTGCGGAGCCGGACCATGCCGACCATCAGCGAAAAAGAAAACCAAACACAAAGATGACCTAGAAAATGCGAAGTTGATCCCGACCATATTTTCTGACTACATCCCGCCTCTGGCCAACGCGGTGAGTCAAGATAGTGTGATAATAGATTTCGAGTACACCATGGTTACTGCGTACCTCCTGAAGAGGATACGCGTAGTTTGAGCACAACAAGATAAGATCGCAGCGTTGAAGTTCAGTGACTTCAAACTCAGACATCACAAAAACTATAGTATGCTTGCCCCGTATAAATACATGACCAGGACGAAGGGGAAGAACTCAAAGATAATCCCTTAGCCATGGACGATGAACCTCGCATAGTCCACCCTGTTAAATGTAATGAAAATCGCACACTTAAGAAGGCAACAGGAAGTCAATGCCTATGTCAAGCTATTGATTTCATGTTACCATGGAGGTTATTTATGTCTAGACCACCATATCATAGTCGAACGGACGTTGATCCATAGGATCACAGGATTAAGTATGCAAGGACCCGACCCACAAGATTTTTATCTAGGAAAAGCCACAGATCGCACACTAGCACATAAGATCAAGGATACATACGACGATGTTGAAAAGGGGACATGAGGCTACAAGGTAGCTTCCATCCAGAATGACACAGTGTGCCTAGTCTGTCAGTTAATTGCAGGAAAGTTAGTAAGGAAGAACAGACCTACGCAGGTCACAGGCTTTGTTGTTGACCTCTCATGGAAGTGTGTAGAAGATCTACAAATGAACTGGGTGAAGTACCTAGTGAATCAGTTGGAACTAGACTGTCGTGAAGCACAGGTTCAGGGCTACGAGTTCCACTTCAGCTGGCTCCTGGTCCTTATCACCTTTGTTTCCTGGGAGATCCTGGAAGGTGTGACCTTTTTGGATATTGAACCATTCGAGCCGCTTGTTGTGAATTTCACCACACTCTGGTACTCGAGTGATATGAACAAAAAGTGGTAGTCAAACATTTTTTTTCACATGTATTACCTTCAACTGAAGAGAGCCAACAAAGTTGAACCTCGCACGACTCTGAACACCCTACAGAGGTTCCTACCCCTAATGAAGTTTTTCATAGATCGACACTTCATCTACCTTATAGTGTGAGCCGATGAACATAAGGAGAAGCTTCAGTCGTAATACAAACTCATGGAAGAGGATCTTGATGATATCACTAAGGACTGGTTGGTAGACATCTTTATTCCCTCAGACCCTACAGAGATGTTTGACCCTGATAGCCCAGAAACCGCACATGATACACCTGGACCCAGCAGAACGAAGAAGACCGAAGAGGTCCAAGACTTAAGCAGCGCCTCAAGAAAGACTTCTTCAATATCACCTGATCGAGGGGGTGATGAAGAAGAAATAAATGGCACAAGAGTTGAATAGAAGCAAGGCGAAGTAACACCACCTAGAGATGAGACCGATCCCCTGAAGAAGAGGAAGGTTTCTCTCCTGAAACCTTCTTCTCAAAAAAAATCGAGAGCCACTCTGACCAAGATGAAGACTTTTCTCACTACTGATGATTTTGAATTCATCATAGCAGCCCTCAACGACGCTTCGCTGAAAATTATGGAGAAATAAGAAGCCAAACATGAGGAAATGCATAATAGAATTAAGTTCGAATTCTAAGGGGTGCAACAGGCCCTTTAGTCTAGCCGCACAGTTTCCACTGTGCCCTTGCCATCAGGAGAACCAGAGTTGGGAGAAGAGCCAGCCCAGGTCCGATGATTAGCTGATGCGGTCGAAGTTCGCCTTTGTCACGCACAAGAAGAAACATAACAAGCCACCTAGGCCTTGAAGCAAGTACACGGTGAACTTGTAGAACAACACAGAGTTGCAGAACAGGAGAAGGTTTCTCTCCAGGCAAGGTTTGAAGAAGAGAAATCACAGATGAAATAAGAAAAATAACAATTGTTCATAGAGCAACTCGAAGTGAAAGAAGTATTCAACAAAGAAATCTTCTTTGTGATAGGCTTAGAGCTACAGGATGAAGACTAACTCATGCATCAAGTAGAGCAGCTCGCAGATGTTTTCCAGTAGCTACAACAATGAATAACATATTTATAGCTCTGCACCATACCTGACACCCCGTGAGATGTAATGGATCAAAGGGAAGCAACTGCTCTAAGCACAGTTGAAAAAATAAAAGTCCTTGCCTTGGAATGAAAGAAGCTGAGTGATCGCAGTGCCCAGACATATGAGCGACTCACTAAGAATCCAGAATTGAAGGCACTAGAGTCACAACTCCAGGAAGTGAAGTATCAAGTAGAGACAATACAGGCATAGTTGAAGCCCATGTAAGTTGTGGAAATAATGAAGAGATCCCAAGAGTAGCACATTTCCTAGCATCAGGTCCACACTATTCAGAGAAGAGTTATGGAAGTACCTCAGAGGCTTCAACCTGTATAGGATGAGACTTACCATCTGCTCAAAGAAATTGAAGGCTGAGGAGCGGAACTGGAGCAAGTCGTCACTGTAGCAGAACAACACCTAGAGGGACTTGTCAACGAAGGAGTTATCCAAGAGTTCGTTGAACAGGAGGCCGTGTCATAGCAGTAAGTTGAAGAAGGTCGAGCCAAGCTCGAATAATTTGAAGCATAACTAATCAGATTAGAGTGACTTGGGATGAGTTACAGGTGAGTGTTGGGGGCCTGTTGGCCCTTGACCAAGTTTTGAGGATTCTTGGTCATGTTTGACCTAATTTTTAGACTTTGACGGGCTGTCTAAGGTGGAGCGTAAGACAAAGAAAATATCGTGGGATCTCGGTCCCTTTTAGGGCCCTTTTTGGGATTCAAGATTATTTAATGGGTATGGGGATGTCGGCCCATGGGTTTACCCATGCTTAGGCCTATTTTGTAAAGTATAAATAGATGTATAGGCAATGTAAGGTGGGGCATCTATGAGACCGAGAGGTCAGTTGCAAGTTGTGCTAAGTGCTATAGTTGGATCTATGTGATCAAGAGTTGTAAGTTCTTTGTGCATAATGTGTGAGACTTGCAGAGCTAAGTGCAAGTGGTTGTAACAGACTGTGGAAGGCTTTGTGATGTAACGCAAGGAAGGAGGATCTAGAGAGGTGTGCATATCTCCTGTCCTCTGTGGAGTGGGACTTGGATGCTATGTGCCTATAAGAAGTTGGACCCAAGATAATAAATAAGAGAAGAGTTGGTGGACGTAGCCCTAGGGTGGGGGTGAACCACGTACATGTTGTGTTGCTCTTCTTTGTGTGATGTATTGATGTTTTTATGTGTTTTCTTTCTTAGTTCTTTAACATAGATGAATGATAGATAGATATGTTAATTCTATGTGCTTAATAGTATGGATGAATACTAGATATAGCCTATGTGCAGGTGCTTAAGTGCTTGAATATAGTAGATCTGAATGAATACTGTGTTGTGTTGTAATTAGGGTTTAACTACGTTGTAACTAAGAATTGAATATTGATGAATGTTAACTGTTGAGTGCTCTTTTAAGTGATTATAATCACAGATCTATGTCCCAGATAAGGTTGCAAATGTTTGAGTCCTGCAACCACCCCTGCCTCTACCTCGGGTGAGACATCATCTTCTTCACAGGTGTTGCCGAAAGGGCCAGTAGTTAGGGTTTTGTTGGTGTGTTGTTGTAGTGTTGAATCCTAGGTCTTCCCCTGTGCCAATAGCCTCTGATAAATTTGTGTCTTCCCGGATGCATTTGAGGGACAATTGTTCTCATATGATCAATCAGATTAGGCCTAAAGGCTCAACACAACCAAAGGAAAATTCAGAGAGATCAAGGGGTCACAACAACAACAAGGGAAAGATTGCATCTTAGAGTGGAAAATATGGTTTTTGAGTTTTATTTTATTTATTGTTGATGACAGTTGACTTTAGAGGTTTTGGACAACATGTTTTTTGGATATATGAGTAATATATTTTGAAAATAATTTCAAATAATGAGATAAATTGTCAAACATAAATGTGATGATGGGAGTCATAAGGAGGAATGTTTTTTTTAACTAGTTATGTGATGAATGTTAAGAGCTAAAGGGATTCACAAGGGGTCCCACCTACTAGTTATTATTTATTTAAAACCCTTATTATGATTTATTACTTCCCCCTCCTAACTAAAAAGTTCGTTGAGTTTTAGTTAACCTAACTAATGAAGTAGTTCAACTAATTTAACCAATTCTAATTTGCTTAAAAAGCAAGAGGAAAGGGAGGTATAAGAGGAGGTCAGACAGAGAAGCATACTAAGGTTTGCTCTTTGAATTTATGTTGAGATAGTTTAGTTTTCATTCATTCCTTAATTTGTCACAAGACTAATTATTTTTTATGATAGTAGGGTCTTATTGTAGACAAAAAGATTCAGGGTTGAATTACATCATTCAGACACTTGTTTTTCAAATGTGTTGATCTATCTTTGATAGTCTGTGTAGACTTGTCTGTTTGTGAATTATTTTTCATCACTGACAAAGGCTATTGTGCAGAGTTGAGTGGGCAACAATCTGTAGCAAGATGATCAAGCTTTTAGAGTTCAGTTTTTTTTTATTTTCTGTCAGAGGTCCTTTTGTATGTTCCATCGAGGATGTCTAACTTTGACTTTGGTCCAAAACTTATTCATGAAATTTGGTAAGGAGAATGACTCTTTGGTGAATTGGAATGAAATAAAGGATTGATTTATGTATCATCTGTCTTGATTATCATCTTGGTGTCTTTGCTTCTGTGTCTACATTTATTTCATAAACTGTTATATTCATAAAATCATATAAATAATGAATTTTCTAGAAATCTTTTATTTATAAAAAGACTAGCCTAAGCACGTGTAATCAATACTTGTGAGTTAGGATATTAATTTTGATGGCTATAAACATAGGGTGACATTCCTATCTATTTTTATTTAGCCAAGCAGAATATGAAAATGCTTGAGTAAGATCATTTCATATCTTTTCCTCAACATTTATTTGGTGACCATACTGGGGAGATCTTCAATATTTATCTAGTTAATTTTTATACTCGATTATCATCGAATACATCTATTTTTATGATATTGATTCTTTGACTATTTTATTTCTTAATGACTGTGCTTGTTGCAAGGAAACCCAATATTGAGCCTGGTCTTCAAAATCAGACCAACATTGCTTTGAACCTGTTTAAAACCATTTTAGACACTGCTAAAACTCGTGTTGAGCTTAATCATTCATGGGTAGCAATTGAGCAAGATATTAGTGCCCAAGAAAGTTGGGAAGCTAGATGTAGACAACCTAGAAATTAGTAGTAACCTTCTTGTTCCTTCAGTTTTGGCCTTTCTTTCATGTCCTTAGACTCTTATGTCTCTAGAAGAATAAGAGGCTTATCACCCGAAATTAATCATATTACTAAAATAGGCAGAAGAAACATTGTGTTGTCTACCCAACAAATTTCTCTAAGGATAACTTTGTCTTATTCATCCAATTCGTCTTTCTTTCCCTCACCTATTATCCACAAGATGGCATCTAGTGGTGGCTCTAGTGGAACTGGAAGTGCTTCCTTTTCTTAGTCTTCATCTTCGTCAGTGATTGGTAGCTTATATAGCCATCATATCCTTATCCAATCTACCACAAATCCCACCAAAGTAAAAAAAATATGGGCTTTTTCAGTTTGAAGAAGACGCCACAACCACATCGTGGCATGTGTCCTCTCCTCTTAACCTAGAACCTGCTACTCATCCACTTCCTAAATTCAAATAACATCTTCCTAGGTTTTCAGGAAATAACACTATCACTACAAACAAACACCTGGTGGCATTTTCTAATGCTTGTCACAACATAGGAGCCAATGACAATGATACTTGCATGCACTTATTCTTCAATTCCTTGGAGGGAAAGGCTGCGGGCGATTTCTTTGACCTTCCTCCTAAGATTTTGTCTACTTGGGAGGTGTTAATCTATTGGTTTAGATCCACTTATGGGAAATCTAAAATCCCAACCGAGAATTTATAGGAATACAATAACATCGCCTATAAGGATGGTGAGACCATTAAGTCCTTCAACTTGTGTTTCACTAAGTTATATAATCATATCCCTGAACTCATTCGACCTCAGAACCAATCTGATTTCATGCATTAATACAATGCATTACCTTCCCCCTACCGTCATAGGATTGAGGAAAAATCCATTGATAATATCATTTCCGCTCTGCATACTTTCTTAGAGTATGAATAACAGCTTGAAAGAACATGTCTTCCACAGGGAGAATCAATTAAACAGACAGACATGTTCACCCTATTACAACTAGTAAAAGATATGAATAATCATATGATAACATTCGATCGAAAGGGAACTGTCTCCCCTCTCACCCCTAGAGCTTCATCCTCTCTTGCACCCCCCTTTAGAAATCTGATTGAAAATAATTTTCATCCTAAAGATATCTTGCCTCAAAGTTGGTGTAACTTCTGCGAGGAAACCACATATGAGGTAAGGAAGAGTGTTAGAGATAAAATCTTTGGTAAAATACCAGAAACTACTATTGTTGTCCTATATAGTGCAGAACCAGAAGATGTCATGATCATCAATACTGGGAACAAAGTCTATGCTCCCAAAGGAAAATTTGATCCTCCCCACAATTATTCTAGCCCGAGATCATCCTCACGTGTTGCTACTGTTCAGGTTACTAAGGTTCTTGACAGTAAAGGAACAACTTCCCCTCTCCCCTCTTCCAAGTACAATATCTTGAATTAGTTGGCTAACATCAAAGCAGATGAAACCCTTCTGCATGACTTTAATAATGGACAACAAGAGCCTCAACAACTGCATGTTGGATATAGAGGTAGGTGCCAACATGATGTCCCTTAAAGTCATGCAACAATTAGGGTTGAAATTCACATGACCTTACATGGATGTGTGTGGCTTCGAATCTAAAGCCATACCCACACATGGGTTAGATGAAAATGTGGAAGTTTGTTGGAAAATACGTAACAGACAGCGAATGGCATGAGTACAGGAAGAATGTACAGAGGATTGTTAGCATATTTATAGGCAGTGTATACTTGTCATCGATGGAAAGTACATTAGTGGTGATGGCTTAAGTACAACAGCGATGACTAGCAGTGCAGCAATAATCGGGAGGAGAAGAGTCATTGATCGTTGAATCCCATTCAAATTTCCTGAAAGAACGAGGGCCGTCTTTGATGAATGACTCTTTGGTGAATTGGAATGAAATAAAGGATTGATTTATGTATCATCTGTCTTGATTATCATCTTGGTGTCTTTGCTTCTGTGTCTACATTTATTTCATAAACTGTTATATTCATAAAATCATATAAATAATGAATTTTCTAGAAATCTTTTATTTATAAAAAGACTAGCCTAAGCACGTGTAATCAATACTTGTGAGTTAGGATATTAATTTTGATGGCTATAAACATAGGGTGACATTCCTATCTATTTTTATTTAGCCAAGCAGAATATGAAAATGCTTGAGTAAGATCATTTCATATCTTTTCCTCAACATTTATTTGGTGACCATACTTCCAATAGAACTAAGTAGACCACCATGATCAACAAAAACATAAACTAGAACAACTCAGATGACATGATGGAAGAATAGGTATAACACAAGAAGATAGAATGGTGGTGAATATCTCAAAGGCTACATTAGATATGGCATCACATAGAATTATTGAAAAGGGTCTAAATTTCATTGTGGCCCCAAAGCAAATTCTGATGGAGGACAAAATATGTAGAATTGAAGATATTTTCAAGTTAGAAAACATAGAAAGAGAAGATGACATAAGAAAGTACTGTGAAATGATTTTAAAAAGAGCTAATCCTCCAAAATGCAACTTAACCAAAGAAGAATCAAAAGCACTTTGGGCTCTGATAAACAACAAATATATTAAAATTATAAAGGTTGAAAAAGGAAACACTACAATGATTCTTGATGAGGAAAAATACCACAGAAAAATGGTTGAACATCTCTCATGTGGCAATTATAGAATCATCAACAAAGACCTAGAAAACAAGATTATACGTAAGGTCTCTAATGCAATTAAGAAATCTAATATATACAACCCCACCAAAAGAAGAATCACTCCCAAAAACATCATCATGCCAAGGATCTATGGCCCACTCAAGATCCACAAGGATGGAGTGCCATTAAGGCCAATTGTAATCATAATTGGCTCACATACTTATCTTTTTGCAAAGTACCTAGCTAGACATATTTATCTTCTAGTAGGAAACACATCCTCATTTTTTAAGGATTCTTGATCCTTTGTAAGGTGGATTAAAAACCAAAAAATAGAAAAAATAGATATGATAGTAAGTTTTGATATTGTGTCCCTCTACACCAAGATCCTAGTGGACAATGCCATTGATATAATAAAAAACATCACTGACATCAAAACTATCAAATTATTAAAAATGTTTCTAAG
The DNA here is from genome assembly GCA_000966675.3 of Picea glauca. Classification (NCBI taxonomy): domain Eukaryota; kingdom Viridiplantae; phylum Streptophyta; class Pinopsida; order Pinales; family Pinaceae; genus Picea; species Picea glauca. The sequence continues at coordinate 207,775 of JZKD02S1718346.1, forward strand.
TCCACTTATTTCAGTTACAGGGAGAGGATCTATGAACGTGGTGTGGCGATGAGATACCCACTATCTCCGTTGTCACAAACCTCCACAGGGAAAAATTTGAGATAAGAGCCCTAAAATCTTACCCACACCCTCGAGAGGTATGGAAGAGATATGTAGACAACATTTTTGTGAAGTGGATATATGGAAAATAAAGGCTTGAAGAATTTCTGGCACATCTAAATAGCCTCTCTGAGCACATAAAATTCACCATTGAGATGGAATAAAAAAACAAGCTCCCCTTTCTAGATGTCATGCTCACCAAGAAAAAAAATGACACGCTCGATTATTAGGTCTATAGAAAGAGAACACACAAAAACATATACCTACATGTTGATTCACATCATCATCCATCCAAAAAAGAAGACATCATCCACATGTTGTCCATAAGAGAAAAATGGATCTCTGATAAGGAACATCTAGACCAGAAGCTTGATCACTTAAGAATTGTCTTCCGTAAGAATGGATACAATGATGTACATATTAATAAGTAAATTGAAAACGAGAACAACAACAGATTCTCTAAACAAGAAGTGGAATTCCCAAGGATCACTCTACCATACATCAAGGGTACCACTGACCAGATTTCCAAGGTCCTAAAAAATAAAAACATGGTGGTGGCCTTATCTCCCTTGATCACTACCAGAAACCTTGTTCACTCTGTGAAAGACCCATTGGATCCCAAGAAAAAAATGGGAGTATACTCAACACCGTGTTCATGCGAAAAAATCTACATTGGTGAAACATGTCGCTCCCTTCAGGTTCATTTGAAAGAACAATCAAGAGATATGTTTTATTTCTGAGATCAAAAATTATCCCTTGTAGAACATGCACACAATACCTCCCATCATATTTGCATAGAAAAGGTGAGGTTATTTTCCAAAGATGAATATTACACAAAAAGGAGAATGTGGGAGGCCCTCAAGATCAAAGGATGGACCAACACTCTCAATAGAGATGATGGCCCAAAATTAAGCAATATATGGAGACCCATCATAAACCAACTTAAAAGATGATATATTCTCTTATTTTTATAGGAATTCGGCCATCATAGTCTGACTAAACATGAATCTATACAAGGAGCGTTGACATATTTATACCACAAGAATTTCCTTCATTATCCTGATCCCATTATGAACATTGGGATACCTAATGATGGAATCATCTGGATGAATTATAAAACATTGGATAAAAAACACTGACACATGTTTCCTCTTATCAATCAATTTACACCTATGAGCATGGATTCCCTAAATTCAAGCTAATAGTAAAATAAAACTTACTCTCTAAAATTTCCTCTAGCCGTAACAATAAAATAAATAGATATAGTAAAACCATAAAACATTCATGGTTTACCATTTCTGCATATTGGAAACAACCAATAGGTTATTCTCCGTCACTGTCCTGTACCTCTACTCTACAATTATTCATTCTAGAGCTCTGCACTATTCCTTCTATAGCTTTTCAATATTCCTACTATAGATTTGCATTATTCTTTTCCACTGCTCTACATATATTCATGCTACAACTATGCATTATTCATGCTACAACTCTACATTATTCATGCTACAATTCTGCATTATTCATGCTACAACTTTACAAGGTGTATGACACATGTGTCCCAACATTCATCTACTTGCCATATTCCTTGCAAGGGTACAAGGGATAATGCACCAAACTACAAGCTAATGGATAGGGGGGCCATAATGCCCATAAAATCACAACACCACTTGAATTTACCTATCCTCGCCAGTTTCGTCAATGCATTTGCAACATTCAAGGTTGGGTTCTTAGCTAGGAAAATGACATTGTTACTATCACATTGAAATGTAATAAATCTCTGACTTATCCATACTTTTGAACATAGTTCCATGAGCCAAATGGCCTCCTTACAGGCATGAGTATCTTCCATATACTATGCCTCCACAGTGAAGAAAGTGACCACAACTTGTTGTTTTCTCATCCAACTCATTTCTCCATCAAACCACAGAAACACTTATCCACTCATAGATCTCCTTCTATCTAAATCCCCTACCCAATTAGAATCAACATAAACTTGTATATCCACTGAGTGTGGGTCCCCTGAAACATCATTATGATAGAAAATTGAATATTTATAAGTACCTCACAAATATATGAACACCCTCTTTGATGCAACCCAATGTTCATGTTCAATATTAGCCATGAATCGACTCAAGACTCCCATTTCTTGGGCAATTTCTGGTCTCGTACAGACCATAGTGTACATCAAACTACTAACTGCACTAACATAAGGAACATAATTCATATCCTCTATCTAAGCAGGTGTTGTAGGACAACTCTCAACTGAAGTTTTGTTCTCACAAAAATTGGAACAATCAATGATTTGCAATCTTCCATATGAAAACATTTTAGCACAAATTTTACATACTTATTCTAGCTCAACCAAAGCCTTTAGTTCACTCTATCTCTCATGATCTCCATTCCTAATATATATTTTTCATCCCCTAAGTCCTTCATATAAAATTGTGATGAAAGTTGAGACTTCAAATAACAAATCACATCCTTAATGTTAACACAGAATAACATATCATCTACATGTAGAGTGATAAGAAGGAAATGACCACCATCATTTTTGTAATACACTCAATGATTTTATTTGGATCTCAGAAACCCTAATCCCAACATAAAGGAATCAAATTTTTGGAACCACATTCTAGGAGATTGTTTGAGACCATATAAAGAGTTTTTTTAGCTTGCAAACTAATGACTATTTAATTTTTCAACATAGTTCTCTAGTTGTGTCATATAGATATTCTCCTTCAAGTCACCATGTAGGAATGAAATTTTCACATCCATATGTTTTATCCCTAAATCAAAGGCCACTGCTACAGATAATAGGAACCTAATATATGTTAACTTAGCAACTGAGAAAATATCTCACCAAATTTTATCCCCTCAGCCCGGGAATAACTTTTTGTAACCAACCTTTCCTTGTTCTTTTCACATTTTCATGTAAATCAATCTTAGTTTTGAACACCCATTTACATCCAATAGGTTTCCATCCATCAGGAAATGGGACCAAGTCACATGTATCATTCTTTCTAAGTAAAGCAATTTCCTCATCCATGGCTAGTCTCAAGGACTCCTTATCTTCCATATTCATTGCCTCTTTCACAGTTTTAGGCTCATCAATGTTAGAAGATAAATCAAATATACATTTCAAATAAGAAGGATTATAATTATACCTACCTGGTTGCCTTCTTTGTTGAGTGGACATCCTTAAATTTTGAGGTGGAGTTTATTCCTCCTCTTCCAAACTCTATGAACCCTCCTCCTCATTAGGTCCTTCATGAACTTTTTGTTCATAGTTTGCTTCAACTTTCTCGATTTTTGGTGGTAGTTGAACCATTGGCTTCTTCTCATCCTCTTCTAGCTGCATCATTGTGGGAGAAGGCTTAACTTCTCTAGAAATAATATTTCCTTTATACAAATATTTTCTAGCCATAGGATCCCAAAGTTTATACCCTTTCACACCAACACTACTATAATAGTCCAAACTTTCATCAATTGTGGTATACTTGGCATATGGAAGTGATTTACATCATTGATTGTTGACTGAATTGTCTCTCCAATGCGCAACTTGAACTCATTCATTCACGTTGTGGATATATTTACTCAATGATGGTAGTCTTCTAGAGTTTTGATTGAATACCATGAATATTTTTGGCTCTATTTTAGTATATATGTGAACCCATCACATGTTTGGCCTTGTATAATGTTGGAACTCATCTTCTATAGTTTTGTGCCTCCACTTGGTGCCATCACTCCATTGGTTCCAAATGATGTATTGATGTAATTTGACCTAGCTTCCCATTTTTCAGCCATGGTACCATCCATACGATGTACTTGACTTGATTCATATATCAACATAGGTATGCTCACCTCATGAAAATAAAAGATGTTATAATGGACAACCTTTATTGTGTTTATAGGTAGCTTCATTCTTCTCTTTGGCAAGTGATCTTCTCATTAGTCTCTCACAAGTCCATTATGAAGAAAAATGATAAATAAATGTGTGAAGGATTATAATTTGGTAGGAGATTTTACGATAGTTTTTTAAAGGAAGCAGAGGTGTGGAATATGCTTCCTAAACTAATACATGAGAGAAGAATGTGCATAAACCAAAAAATAAAAAAAACATAATAGTTGCAAACAAATGAAATAAACAACAAACCATTATAAACCAAAAAAGAAAAAAACATGATAGTTGCAAACAAATGAAATAAACAACAAACCATTAACAACAAGATAGCCTATGGAAAATTCCAAGAGAAGAACCCCACACTTTAAATCACACTCAATGTATTACTTAGCATCTAACTAGTTGCAATATAGATTCTTTGTGCTCTCAAAAAGAGTGTTAAGCCGTAGCATAATTCTGGAGGAAATTTGACAGCATAATAGTAAGCTAAAACTTACTCTTTGAAATTTCCTCTATCCCTAGCACTCAAATAAATAGGAATAGTAAAACCATAAACCATTTATGGTTTACCATTTATACATATTGGAAATAACCAATAGGTTATTCTCTGCCACTACGTTTTGTGTCTACTCTACAAGTATTCATGCTAGAGCTCTACATTATTCCTTCTATATCTTTGGAATCTTTGTATTATAGCTCTAAATTATTATTTGCCACTTCTCTTCATATATTCATGCCACAACTATACATTATTCATGATACAACTCTACAAGGTGTATGACACACATGTCCCAACAGTCACCCACTTTTCATATACCTTGCAAGGGTACAAGGGATAATACATCAAACTACAAGATAATCGTTAGGGCCCATAAGGCCCATATACTCACATCACCACTTGAATTTACTTATTCTCCCTAGTTTAATCAATGCATCTACAACATTTTACAAGGTGTCAACTTTCTCTAGTATCACCTTTCCATCCTCAACCATATCCCTAATGAAATGATATTGGATATCTATATGCTTTGCCTTTGCATGAAAGGTTGAGCTCTTAGCTAGACAAATGGCATTGTTACTATCACAATGAATTGTAGTATCTATTTGACTTAGCCCTACTTATAAACACAATTTCATGAGCCAAATGGCCTCCTTACATGCATGAGTAGCTACCATATACTATTCCTCTGCAATGGACAAAGTGACCACAACTTGTCATTTGCTCGTCCAACTCATTGCTCCATCGAACCACTGAAACACATATATGCTTGTAGATCTCCTTCTATTTACATCCCCTACCCAATTAGGCTCAACATAACCCTGTATATCCATTGAGTGTGGGTCCCTTGAAACATCATTATGGTAGAAAATGTAATATTCATAAGTACCTCGTAAATATCTGAACACCCTCTTTGTTGTATCCCAATGTTCATGTTTAAGATTAGCCATGAATCGACTCAAGACTCCCACTTCGTGGGAAATGTCCCTGTATATCCACTGAGTGTGGGTCCCTTGAAAAATCATTATGGTATAAAATGGAATATTCATAAGTACCTTGCAAATATCTGAATACCCTCTTTGTTGTATCCCAATGTTCATTTTTAATATTATCCATGAATCGACTCAAGACTCCCACTTCTTGGGAAATGTTTGGTCTAGTGCAGACCATAACATACATCAAACTATTAACTGCACTAACATAAGGAAAACAATATAATTCCTCCATCTGTGTGGGTGTTGTAGGACACTGCTAAAATGAAAGCTTAGTTCCCACAGAAATTGGAACACTCTATGGTTTGCAATCTTCCATATGAAAACATTGTAGCACAAAGTTTACATACTTACTCGAGCTCAACCAAAGCCTTTAATTCACTCTATCTTTCATGATCTCCATTCCTAAGATATATTTTTCATCCCCCAAGTCCTTCATATAAAATTGTGATGAAATCTAAGACTTCAAATCACAAATCATATCCTTACTATTACCAAAGAATAACAAATCATCTACATATAGATTGATAACAAGGAAATGGCCACCATCATGTTTGTAACAGAAACCCTAATTACAACACAAAGGAATCAAACTTTTGGTTCACATTTTGGGATATTGTTTGAGACCATATAAAGACTTTTTTAAATTGAAAACTAATGACTCTTTACCTTTTTCAACATAGTGTTATGGATGTGTCATATAGATCTCCTCCAAGTCAACATGTAGGAATGAATTTTTCACATCCATATGTTCTATCTCTAAATCAAAGGTCATTGCTACATATAATAGGAACCTAATAGATGTTAACTTAACAACTAAGGAAAACATCTCACCAAAGTTTATCCCCTCAACCTAGGAATATCCTTTTTCAACCAACTTTGCATTATGCTTTTCTACATTGTCATCTAAATCGATCTTCATTTTGAACACCCATTTACATCCAATGGATTTCTATCCATCAGACAATGGGACCAAGTCCCACATATCATTATTTTTAAGTGAATCCATTTCCTCATCCATGGCCAATCTCCAAATCTTCTATCTCCATTGCCTCTTTCACATTTCTAGGCTCATTGGTATTAGCAGATAAAGATACATCTCAAATCAGAAGGACTCTAATTATACCTATCTACTTTCCTTCTTTGTTAAGTGGACCTCCTTAAAGTTCAAGGTAGAGTTTATTCCTCCTCTTCCAAACTCTTTGAACCCTCCTCCTTATTAGTTTATTCACGAACTTCTTGTTCACATTTTGGTTCAACTTTTTCATTCTTGGGTGGTAGTTGAACAACTAACTTCTTCTCATCCTCTTCTAGCTGCACCACTGTGCGAGAAGGTTTAAATTCTTTGAAAATAACATTTATTCTATACAAAACTTTTTCAGCCATAGGATCCCAAAGTTTATGCCCTTTCACACCAACACCATATCTGACGAAGATACATTTCATTGTCTTGTTATCCAACTTAGACCACTTCTCCTTAGGCACATGAGCATATGCCTCACAACCATAAACACAAAGATGTTGAAGTGAGGGTTTATTGCCCATCTAGACTTCCCTTAGGGTCTTTTCTACAAAATATGAAGTGGGATACCTATTAATCTAGTAACATGTAGTAGCAACTTCTTCTGTCCAAAACTTCTTCCCTAAGCGAACTCCACTAAGCATACTCCTAGCTCTCTCAATCAATGTTCTATTCATCTATTATACAAATCCATTTTGTTAAGGGCTATATGGAGTTGTCTTATGTATTTTAATGCCATTATCCTTGCAAAACTTATAAAACTCTATAGAACAAAGCTCACTACCATTATCAATCCTCAACACCTTAATCTTCTTACAAATCCAGTTTTTCAAGAGAGCTTGAAGCTCCTTAAATCGACTAAAAACCTTAGATTTAGTTCTAAGAAAATATACCCATGTCCTTCTATAATAATAATCAATAAATGAAACATAATACAAATCCTTAGAAATCGAAGGAACTTTAACTAGACCAAATACATCATAGTGAATTAAGTCCAACAACCCAAAATAATTGTGAGAACTAGAGTAAAATTGAACATGGTTTTGTTTTCCATATATCCAGTGCTGCAAAAATAAAATTCAAGAGCACAATCACTCAATCCATGATCCGAAATTGATCTTTTAAAGACTATGGTTAAATTTATCCATGAGTTTATTTACCACTTAGGAATTAAGAGAAGAAGAAGATTTAATGAATGAATGTTGCA
>JZKD02S1718346.1:228926-241159 GCA_000966675.3 Picea glauca
GACAGAAGAGTTCAGGTAGAGGTGTAAAAACCATCCACAGAAGCTCTGAAAACTGGCAGAAAAATAGAGGTAGATATGAATTATCGATTCGCAGATTCGCAGAAATGATCCGGGGAAAGTTTAAAGATGAAACTCCGCAGAGAAACTTTGAAATCAGCCAGGCATGTTATAGAGATAAAAAATTCTTTGAAATCAGACAACAATGTAGAAATGAAACGATATCCACCTATGACAATTCTCCATTCACGAGCAATGAATTTGAGGATCTTCGGGATAAATCGATCATCGTGGAGCCATTTTATGAGAGTGAAGATTACGCTGAAATCATAAGGCAGCTCGTCAGACAGTTTTTTGCAGAGGGCGGATTGCATGCAGCAGAGGTTCTTGAAATTGATAATGGGGATTCCATTTCTCAGATCAACTATCCTGAAAGTGTTCACAAGTTGGTGCAGAGAGACGACGAGGGTACTAATTGCCATTACTGCACTGTTAAAGAATTTCATGGCCGAGGTTGTGAGCAAGAGTTGGAGGCTCATGGTTGTCATGAGCATTCCTCGGGAGTTGATAGATATTATTGAAAGGTTTAGAGCACTCTGAAATAAAAAACCTTAAAATCTCGTTTTATTTCCCCCTTTTTTTTTTAATAAAGAATTCAAACACGCAGGAACGCATATAGATCTGTTTTCCATCTAATCAAATGAAGAAATCTTTCAAGTTATTTATCCTATATTTGCTGAAATGTATATGTTTAACAGACCAATATCATTTTCATATAACATTTTAAATTTACTTTATAATATTATATTTTTATGTAGTATTTTAAATTACACTGTAATTGAAGAGGTTAAATTTCACTGGTTGCTGTGAATATTATTGAATATTTAAATTATTAAATCATTATTATAACAACAACCCGAATTATAATATTAAATTTTAAGAACTTAATTAAAGATATTATGTAGTTATGAATTTATTATATAGTTTTAATAGTATATATTATGTAAATTGTTTAAAGTAAATATATTATATAGTTAAGAATTAATTATACAGCTTTAGTTTATTTAATAGTGTATGTTATGGAATTTTTTTAAATGAGTAAGATATCAACTTCAATTTTTTGTTGTATCCTGGATAGGGTGCCATGTAGTGATTGGAGGCCATGCAGTCTTCTCAGGATTCCAGCCATAAATATGGTTGGCCATCGCCCTTCATCTCAATCTTGAATGGAGGGCAATCATTATTATCCGCAGAGAAAGGGAAGACAACTCCCTCGAGTTTGGTTAATGGTGGTTTTGAGGATTAATCGCAGGAAACGGGTGCGTATAGCGGTCATGTCCACCCCGGGGTTATCTCTCTTGCTTGGCTTGGGCTGACATTATTTCTCCTTCGAGCTCCACCACCCCAACTGCTCCGAGAATGAGATTACTGCACAGTGGGTTCTGATGGCAGTAATTCAGAGAATTTTTAGCCCTCCTGGCTTATCAAAGCCGAGAGAGAGGGGCAGGTCAAGGCGTGGACCAGGTTGGTACAATTACGTCGCCCGACAGAGACGACTGCTATAGATGGAAAGGGCTTTGTCCATTGCTAGGACTCATTGCTTGGAGAAGTCAAGGACTCCACCGATGGCCTACGTTGAGGAGGAAATTCCGGAGGAACTCGTCTAGGTTCCACCAGAATCCCTCCTCTTCACGGTACTAGACGACTTACAGTTTCCTGGCATCAATACAACTAGCACAAGCGCCCACATTGCCATGGAATGCGCCACCTGCCTAGTCGAGGAGGAATTCCTTCATAAGGCTCCAAGCGTTTCAATCCAGGACAACATCAACAAAGTTGAAGAAGAGGCAGAGGCGGTCAAGGAAGGAGCCATCGACATCGTGTAGGAGAACCACCCAGTCTTGGCACCTCCACCGCTAATTTTAATTCTATAGTTCAACCCAGCTCCGCCACCTCTCTTCATCCCGAAGCAGCTAGAGCTCATCTTTAACCTTAAGAGCCACATGGTGGACTAGCTACATCGGGACACCCTCATAAGCCAATGGATCGACATCCTCTTTGATGCATTCTCGAATGCATCGGCAAAGCAGTGTTGCCCGACCTGTGCGAAGCCCTTCATGCTCCAACCAAGTAACAACCCTCTCAGCAGAGCTCCAGACTACAAACCCCTAGTTGCCAATGATTAGTTTCTAGTTCTTTGTTATTGGCACTTTGCACAATTCTTGCCCAACTCTATGTACTGTGAAGCTGCCTAATTCCTGTCTTGTTTTCTTTTGCCATCAGTTGCTAGTTTTCTTTAGATTCCTAGGACATAACCGTAAGGACAAACATCTGCCACCTGCTCTGGTTTCCAATTGGCAGGGTAAATGGCGAATGGCTTTTTTGACTAAAAGTATAACATTCGATCACATGTTCCGGTTTTCGCTAATTTGACGAAACAGATGGCAGACTGATGACATGTGGCTTTTTTATATTATAACAACAAAGTAATAGAAATTACCCCTTTTTTATTTAAAAAAAAAATCAATTTTCTCTATTTATAAGATTAAATTAATTATTTTATTATATTACTTTCATGTTTTGGAAATAAAATTTTAATAGTTTATTTAATTTTTATAGTAATTAGTTTTATTAGTTTTTAAATATTATATCTAATATAAAAAAACTAGATAATCCCTATATTGATAATATAAAAATAAATTACAATCATATTTATTTGTGGAATGTCAAGTGGGAAAGGAGGGCAATAGAAAATTGGTAAAAAAAAACATTATTTAAAGTCTAGAAAGCACTAATAACACCTTAAGAAATGAAAGGCATTGAACAAAAGTTTTAGTCAAAACATAAAACATGACAAAACGTAATCAGAATGGCTAGCATGCAAGGTTGTGTGTTTATGTTTTCACATTCCATGTATATGCTTTCCCATTCCATGTCTCTCCATGCACCATGGGGTCGTAGGTCTTCATGGATGAGAATAGGATTGTATGTCGTGCCTTTTGAACCTTGATTATGCTCAAGTCTAACCAAAGGGTCATTGTCACTATGTTTGGGGATAGAAACTATGATATCAATACGAAAGACTGCTTTAAAGATTGTTTCAATTATTTTGTCCATCAAATCCAATTTGTGGAGGATGGCATGTGGTTGTTGCCCTTTCTTCTTCACAATTTGGGTTATGAAGGATTTGTTGAGCTAGTAGAATTCAGTGAGTCTAAAAAATTTGGTATCCCTTTTATGAGATAAACTCATGTTAGGAATCTAATCTTCAAATTCAACTACAATGTGGTTTTTAGAGAGCTTCTTCTTTCTTTGTAGAACTAAGTTCTGTAGATGTGCCATCTATTCCTTCACCTCAGTGGAGAATTGTTTGTGGTAATCCATGGCTGCCTTCATGACATCCTTCTGGATTTTGGTAATTGATCCAGTTAGCTATCGATGGCCATCCACCTATTCCAACTAGCTCTTCTTGTCCATTTTTAGTTCAACACATTCTTCTGTACTTCTTTGTAATTGTGGGTTCTACACTTTTGGGGTTGTCTGAAGCCCTACATATCTTCCAGGTGGATATTGGTGGCCTCTCACTTAATCCAACTGGCTTATTTTGTACGTTTTAATGTCAACTCATCTTGTTGTACTTCCAGGGCCATTTTGGAGGTCTAAACATTGTTGTTTTGGCTCGCCACAATCAAACTGCAGATGGAGTGAGTTTGACGACATAATGCGTAGTTCTATGAAATACCTTTCCAACGGGATATCACATGTTTAAAACATAGGTCGTATGCAAAAGTTACGACCCCAAGAAGTTGAGGTACCAACTTACCCATAGGGGCCCACATGACTTTTGACGTTTCACCTCCTAGGGTTAGGTTTTTGGATGTCTAGCATTTTGGAATTCATGAGTAATATCAAAAAGGCCTCTAGAGCCTCATTGTAATTGATTATGCTCAGATGGATGTGTGTAGTAGCCACATCTCTTCTCAGAGATAACTACCACCATTCGAGCAAGTGTTTCAGTTTTGTAGTTTTACAGTTTCAGCCCATTTCATTATTCAATAGAGGATATTGTTCACTGGATATTTGTGTTATTCTTCATATCTCTATGTTTATTGTATTCAATTTATTAATCAGTTCGTTCCGCTCCTAAATCCATATTAGTTGTATCAGAGAGGTCTGCGCTTTTATTTTTCTTCGTGCATGTCTCCAACAAGATCTGGGTACAAGAAGTTGGGACTCGAACCAATCGATCCATTGTAATATTGACCGCGTCGAGCCCGAAAATAACCCATGGGGGGCGAAAAGAAAGATGATGGAGCAGGAGATCCTATTAAAATGTTTCTCAAGGAATCCCTCGCGTGACAAAGGAACGAAATGATGGACAACTTCGTGCAGATCCTTCGACGACTGCCCACAAGAGAAGCATCTTCATCAAGCGTCCATGCAACCCCTTTCAAGGTACAAGTAAATTTTGATATTCCTTTATTTGAAGTACCGATAGATGTCGATGTTGTAGATAAATGGTTGAATCTTGATGCAGGAGCATCCACATTTTGATCAAGCGAGCCAGCGCGCGGAGAAAGAGAACACAGCTAGACAGGCCAGCACGCGGAGAAAGAGAACACAGCTGGACAGGCCAACACGTGCATTTTTGAATTGCTTGGAAAGATGTTGCGCCGCCGTTTGAATGAAGGCATTCAAAGCCGAGCGCACTTATAATATATTGTAGATAAGAAGACATTAAATAGTTTTAATGCTGGTAGATAGGGTTAGCTGAAGATTAGACAGTTTTTACTCCTGGGAGGGAAAACGAATATAGGCACCCTCCTTGTACATTGTATGAATAATCATCCTGATGAATTATTCGGCATTAGCATAGAGAGCAATAGAGAACAGAGCAGAGAATTTCGTGAAGAAACTCCATGTACAGATTGAATTTATAGAAGGAAACTCTTGATTCAATTTCATGGCTGTGTTTGAATTGTTTGTGTTGTTGATGTTATGTTGTTGCATACTTGCTTCTCTTTATGCTTATCTTTTATATGTTGTATATGTGATTGCATATCAGGTTCGTAACCTGAGAGAATGAGTTTCAATTGTTTCTCTGTTTGAGCCAAGAGATTCCTGCATAGAGTGCAGTTGAATTCCTCCGCATAGAGTGCGTTGAGGAGGCTCTATAGTTAAGCTCTCATTCTTGTCAACTAGAGTCGTGTTGGGTCATTTGAGCCATGCAGGGGAGTGCAGGTCGAATCAAAATTCTCAGTAGCAAGTCTGAGAAGAGAAAGGTCGGGATTGCTGTGACTATGGACGCACAGAACCGGAAAATATTTAGCACTGTTTAGGGTTGGTGAAGGTCGAGGTCGAGCACAGGGAGCGTGTTCGAAGAGAGCTTTGAAGGAGTCAGAGTTGCAGAAGCTCAAAGGGGATAGCGTTTTGGTTCACGATGGGAACAAGCCCCAGCGAAGTTCATACAGGGTAAAGGTGGTAAAGCGGAGAATTCTTCGAGAGGAAGAGAATCGACGACTTGAAGCTGTCGAGTAGATCTTCGAAATCCCGCAGACCATCATATCACGGAGGGATTGCGAGGCGGTTAACTCACAGGAGCACGGAGGGGTCCGTTTTCTATTTCATATCGGCATTTTGGGGTTGGCGGGTGCAAGGGTTGCATGCACGTCGAAATCGCGAGGCGCGATTCCCCGACAAAATTGGAGCCGTCGATCATCCGAGGGACAGGTGGCACGAGATCTCGAGGATTCGGGACTCGGCGCTTTGGCGTTTTCGAAGTCGAAGGGAGCAGGGAGGAACAACGAAGTCCCGAGTTGCAAAGGGTCCCACGAAGACAGAGCGGAGGACGGCACGTGGCATCGCGCTTCGGCGTTCGGAGCTTCAAAGGTGAGAGGCTCGTCACCTATCATCTGCCGATTTCCCGATAGGGAAATCCCCGATACACGAAGGAGTTGACCGTTGACCTTGGGGATCGGGGTTTGGAGTTTCAATTTGCATGGAGGTGCACACAAGGTTCACGAGTCCGCGAAACCTGATCTTCTGAAACACGAAAGGAGGATCACCGAGAAGACTGTGGGTAAAGAACTCCCGAGGGAGTTGGAAGAGCTATCGACTCTTCGAGCCATAGTGTAGGAGAAGGTCCTGGTGGAGCGACCGTCCGCTGAGGGGTAGGTTGCGCCAAATCTGCTCGAAGGGTATTTTTCAGTCCACAATTTTTTCTGATAGAGAAAATATCACTTTTGCACTCCTCAAGGACGTTCCCCATGTTAAAGACTGGTGTGATACTTACTCTGAGAAAAGGGCCATAGAGAAATCTGTAATGTTTGTGGTGGCCCCTACATGGGATTCCTTCCAAGACACCATTAAAGAACAATACTACCCTGTTGCAAGCTATGAGGACCAGTACACTAGATGGACCACCCTACGTCAAGGAAGGGACCAGACAGTACCAGATTTCACTAATATTTTCCATACCCTGCATACCAAATTGGGTATCAAATACTCTGAGTGTCATCCGGTGCTTAAATAACGCCACTGTTTGCATAGATACATTCAAATAAAAATGGAGTTTTTGGACATCACCTCATTGGGAATGACCTATAGATACGCTGTCAAGATCGAGAAAAAATTTAAGCAAAAAAGGAGAGATTTTGGATCTGCAAACCCCTCATAGCCAAAGCAGGGAAAAGGCGGCCCCAACCCACATAGAAAGGGACCAAGTCAAGATGGCCACTCTCAGGACAACCCGTCCAAGCCGCAACATAAGAAGGGAAATGAGAAGATGAAGAAGGACACGTTAAAATGGTGTGAGTACCATAAAATCCCTTGGAACAACATCGAAGAATGTCGCTCCAAGAAGTCACTCATGGTCGAACTGAAGGCTTCCGAGTCAAAGGCCGATTCTGATTTTGAATAAAATCTTGAAGGAGGGAAGCATATTATCGATGCTAAACCCAATTCCATTATCTCTTCCACCAAAGTCCGACCAAGAAAACCAGAAGAACCAAAGGAAGGGGAATGCCTCTTTCACTCGCAGAGGTGGGTAAAGGGGGCTCTGATTCATTTCATTGTCAATAGTGGTAGTTAGAAGAACCTGATTCAATAGAGGTCCTCAAGTGGCTGGACCTTCCAATGACACTACACCCGCAACCCTACACCATCAGTTGGCTTCGCCAAGGAAGAGATATTTGTGTCAACCAACAATGTCATCTTCCATATGACATCAAGCCTTTCAAAGATGAGGTATTGTGTGATATTTCCCCCCTTGAAGTTTGTGATGTTCTTTTAGGACAACCATATTTGTGGAAGAGTCATATTGTGTGAAGAGTCTAGACCCCGTAGTGTTATTATTACTTTGGGTAGAAAATTGTACATGATACCATAGGTAGTGTCGCCTACTGTTATTTCTTTAATCTCTTCTAAGAAATGCAGTAAGGTCATTTCAAAGACCAGGAAGTTTGTCTTCTTTTTTATCCATGCTCACAGTAAGAAGAAGGTCTCCACCACATCCATGGCCTCTACACAAAGTCTCTCTTTGCAACATAATCAAGTGGATGGGATTGTGGAAGAATACATAGACATCTTCTCCTCACCTACAAGGGTACCGACACACTGACAACTCAAGCATCCAATTGATTTGACCCCTGACACACCTCTACCTAATGGATCGGTCTATCGTCGCTCGCTTATGGAAAATGATGAAATTAGGCGTTAGATCCAAGAGCTTCTCCAAAAGGGGAACATCAAACCCAACTCCTCTCCTTGTAGAATCCCGATTGTACTGGTGCAGAAGAAGGATGAGACTTGGCGACTCTGCATTGATTATAGAGCCTTAAACAAAATCATAGTCAAGAACTGGTACCCCATTCCCAGGATTGATGACCTTCTTGACCAACTCAAGGGGGTAAATTTCTTCAACAATATTGAAATAAAGTCTGGATACCACCAGGTTCTCATCGAACCAACTGATGTATGGAAGACAACCTTCAAGTCTAAATAAGGTATCTTTGAATGGCTAGTCATGCCCTTTGGCTTAACAAATGCACCAGCCACTTTCAAGAGGTTTATGGATGATGTATTGAGACCCTTCACCAAATCCTTTGTGGTGGTATATTTGGATGACATCCTCATCTTCAACAGAATGTGGGAGGAGCACATGTGGCATATTCAATAGGTTTTGAGCACTTTGCGACAACACAGGCTATATGCCAACTTGGAAAAATGCTCTTTTGGCATGAACATGGTCCAATACTTGGGCTACATTGTTGATGAGCATGGGGTACATGTTGATCCAGCTAATATCCAAATCATCCATGACTAGCTAGCCCCGACCACACTGACCGAGCTTTGGAGCTTCTTGAGACTAGCCAACTTATACTGACGGTTCATGTTGGGATTCTCCCATATTGCATGGGCCCTCAACCAGATGACCAAGGGCGGTGGCAGGGACAAGTTTGTGTGGGGGAAGGAACAACAATGAAAATTCAATGATCTGAAGCATCGCTTGTGCTCATTTCTAGTACTCTCCTTTCTCGGTCTGCAACAACCATTCAAGATTGATATTGATGCATATGACTATGTTGTGGGTTCATTTCTCACTCAACATGGTCATCTGGTGGCATACCATAGTGAGACACTCTCAGATACTGTCTGAAAATACCCCACCTATGATAAGGAAATGTATTCCATTGTAAAATCCTGTATTCAATGGAAATATTACATTCTAGGAAAGGAGACGATCATACACACTGATCAAAAGCCTCTGGAGTTCATACAGACACAGGGGAAATTGTAGAAAAAATTCCATCAAAAGTGGTCCACCTACCTGCAACAGTTCCATCTCAACATCAAGTATAAGACATGTATCTCAAATCATGTCGCTGACTGCCTTAGTCGACCTCATGTTGTTGCACTCACCACTGTGCTCCATTCCTGTGGACATGAAGCATATGATTGGCCCCCACTTTATCAGCAAGATCCAGACTTCACCAACACCTATCAACTGTTGGTTACATGCGTGACTGTCACCGATTTTCACATTCAGGACAAACTATTATGCCACCAGTGTAATATCCCCAGGTAGAGCCCCAGTTGAAATTATGAATTGTAAACATATTTGATAGGCTGGTGAGTCGAGTTATAATAAGCTAGGAGGCTTATGTGATGATTAGGCTAGAGAGCCTAGATGCAAAGGCTAGTGAGCCTACTATTGTATATGTGTAAATGCTCATATATTTATTATAATTGCATTGTTGCGTGTAGACCGACCACGAAGAAAGAGTTACGGGGGACTAAGCTCCACTAGGTAGGGTGAGGGAGGGGGCTAAGTGTCTAGGCATAGAGGATAACCTAGAGAGCTTACCTCTAGGGGAATAATATTTTATTATTATTATTTCTTAAAGGCTAAGGTGGACATGAACGATGTTGTTCTAAGTTCCCAGGAAAGGGAATAAGTGCGAGGTGGAACACATGTTGTTGCAGGAAGACAGGTTTCGACCTGGCCTCATGTAGTTATAGTTGGGAAATATAGCTTGTTAGGGGGTTCGATTCCCATTCTGTTGTTGCTTCCCATCCTTGCATCAAGGACCATTCTGGAGTCTCCTCATGACCCCTACGAATATTTGGAATTCTGTCACCATTCCCCAAAAATTCACTAGGGATTCACGTATGGAACCGATTATCCTTCATCATCACTTTTATATCTAGCATGCACCTTGGGAACCTTCGAGGTTACTGGAGTTATCCTGTGTGTATCCTGTGAAGTCTGGGCACCCTGTAATTGTCTGAGCCATGTTGTGTCATAACGGTTGGCTATTGTAGCCCACACAGTTCCTTGACTGAGTGTGGCTTGTTGCCATTGTCTATTCCTTATTGAGCCTTGATATTGTCCTCACTTGATGGAATTGAGTTGAATCTTGTTGAAGAAGTGAGTTGTTAGGCCTGTGGTTGAAGACGCAGGTTGTTAGGCCTGTGAGAAACTCTCTCCAGGTGAGAGAGTTTGTTGGGAAGTGATTTTCTCCTAGAGGGAGTCCAACACCAGCTACGGAGCACTGAGAATTCTTGATCCGACTTGTTTCCAAGACCCTTAAAGGGGAAGTGGAACAATCGATGGACTGTGGAACAATGAAGGTGCATATTCCTGGGGTGGAACAGGCATGTGGGGAATGAGAGTCCATGAGTAGTGGGTGTAAGTAGGCTCTTGGAGAGAATACTTCCAGTTGCACTCTGTAATTTTTGTAACCTTAGCTTAGTCTAGGAATCCTTTTCCCTGGGTGGAGCTTAGTCCTAGCTCGGGGGTGACCCACTGCTGAGTGTGATGAGAAACATGGTCTAAGGCTAGTAGGTTCATGGAAGGTCTACACGTAGTTGGTGGTCTTCTATTAAAACATAAGTACCACTTTTATGTTCATTTACATGTTATGTATTTGTACATGTGTTATAATTGATGAGTAATTTCTGTATATGATGTATGTGTAGGCTTACTATTATTTCCAAATTAATCTCTGTATTAGAAGAATATGTTGTATGTTTATGTTTATATATATGCACATGATAATTGTCATTTCTATGAGGTAGCATGTCCTGGCCTAGGTGGCCTGGATGTGTATGATGTTTCCGCAAGAATCTCTGTGTGGCATAGCCCAATAGGTTATGGCCGAGCATGCTACAAATTGGTATCAAATTGGTATCAGAGCTAAGTAAAGTGTCCAAGTAGTGGCATTGCCTGACCTGTTGGTGGTTGGGGATGCTACAAATTGGTATCAGAGCCAAGGTTCAAGCACTGATCCTGAATGGGCCGGTTAAGTGGTCATTGGAACCAAGGTTTCAGAGGGAAATTGTGTCAAGAATAACAAATTTCGAACCTCAGAGCATTCTGAGTGCCAAGAGGTTACCTTGGTCATGTTACAAAGCTTAGGAGGTGTAGTAGTATTATAAAACCATGACAGACGTGGTAATGGGCTTCAGAGTAATATGGGTCATTGGAATCTGTTCAGGAGAATGAGGACAATTCCCGATCGTTAGATATGGAGAAAAGTGCAGGAGGGTTAATTTGCAAGTCCTTAAGAATTCGGGACTTCGATGAAGTATGTGTTATAGAGTAGAAGAGGTCGAAGTCCTGAAGTCCTTGAAGTGGATCTACATTGTAGATCTGGGGAGAAGAACTCGATCATTAAATTGGGCTGAAGTTGGACCAGAACCATTGGATCAAGCCAAGGGTGGAAGTTACGATGTTGTATGAAGGAAAACGAACTCTTGAAGCTCCGAAGTCTGGAGTAATCTGGATTGTCCGTCAAAAGGGACACGTGTCAACAGATTGGCTTGTTCGAGATTTCAACGTTCGGGAGAATTAGTGTGTGTTGAGGCGAGAACTCCCGAAGCTTGAAGCTCCAAAGCCTCGAAGAGCAGAAGTAGTGAGTCATGATGACGTCACTTGGAGGTGACATGGAACTCTCCTATACCTGCCACGTGACCCCACCTGGATTGTGGAAAATTGTACTATGTGGACCTAGAGGGTAAAGAAGTCCATAAATTTGGAATTCGGGAGACTGGAAAGAACTAGGCGTAGAAAATTCCAAAGCCCAAAATTCTAGAGTGACGTGGCATGATGATGTCATCGGGAATGATGTGGACACATGGGATGTGTGCCACGTTTGAGTGGGTTTTGGACCAGTCA
This sequence comes from Picea glauca, assembly GCA_000966675.3. NCBI lineage: Eukaryota > Viridiplantae > Streptophyta > Pinopsida > Pinales > Pinaceae > Picea > Picea glauca. The sequence goes on from JZKD02S1718346.1 coordinate 240,601, forward strand.
AAGATTGAAATGCCATTTGGAATGTGACACATGTCACCTATCTGATTGGGCCACATGTCAGCTACTAGTATTTTGCCACGTGGCACTCCATTTGAGCATGGTTAGTGGGCCTGTTATCCCTGTTTTCTAAGGGATAACTAGGAGATCATGTCTCGAGGCCCACAGGTCCTAGACATGGAGTACCGAGAGCAGGATTGACCTGAGCATGGCCCTGGAGGGCCCATCCTTCTTCTTCTTCGCCATACTTGTCCTGTTAGCAGCAGTAGATTCCATCACCATCGGCTTGGACCTGCATTAGAGAAGACTCTTGCTCCATGAGGTAATTGGTCCAAGGTATCATGGTATGTGTCATGTTTCATCATTATAACTTTCTTATATATGCATCAGGTTCCTTACATTTCTGACAACTGCTTGGATCTTACACTAATCCACTTGACCATTGTTTGGGGGATTAACGGGGTACCCTAGCAAGCTTGTATTTATGGGTTTTGGTTAGCCACCTGTTAACGGGCGAAATTGACTGTCCGTCAACTGGGAGAGTGGAACCGGTCCGGGGTTG
>JZKD02S1718346.1:246286-268959 GCA_000966675.3 Picea glauca
TTTTATGCATGTATTTGATAAATTTAATGATGAAATATGATTGACATTGCTATGATCCCGAGGACTGATGAGCCCATGGAGGGCGTAGTTTTTGATGTGCAGGACCATACCCAGCAGACAGGTACCAGTGGACAGGTACACATGGGGATATGATTAGCTCGGACCTCCATGGGGCCGAAGAGCCCATCAGATGGTTGTTGGGATGGCAGAGATAGGAAAACGTTATGATGAGCCATTGCACGAGAAGAAATAATGACATTCCACCTAGGACACTTTGGCAGAGCCTGACCTAGGGGGAATCACCCACTGCAGATGGAACGTTTACCTTTGATGGACATGACGTCACTTGAGAGAGCTGGACGTTGTCTGGAGCATGTGTCAGTGTGCTGAGGTCATTTGGCACGTGTGGCAACTTGGAGGAGCCCTAGAAGGGCCAACGTTTGGTTTCTGGATGCTGTACTTGCCCAAAAAGGGCCAACATCTCCCTCAGAAGGGCTTGACATCCCTCTTTTTGCTCATATTATGACAGTTTTCTAGCAATTAATGTAAAAACGGTGTAAATTTTAAAGTCAGCCTTGTCGATTGTTTTAATGACCTAAATTTTAATTCAAAGGTCATGGATTGGTATAAATAGAGGACGTTTTGCCTCATTTTGAACATAACACAACTCACTCTCTTGTGAGAGATCAAGTTTTAGTCTTTTGCTTGGTATCTTTGGTCTTGGAAGTGAGGCGCAACTCTTATTGGAGGATTCTTCTTGGCATGAATGGTGTTTCTCTCATGGAAGGTTTACAACTAGGGTTTGATTAAGCATTCTTCATGATTTGTAAGTGAATTTTCATGCAAAAATTCTTAAATGAATGGTTGTAGGCTTAATTTCTTACATTTGGTATTATATTGCTAAATCTTGAAACCCTAGGTAGCAAGCACACTAGTAGGTCATTGTTATATGTCCCCATGCTTGAGAAATTGTTTTAGCCATTGATAAAGGAAGATATAGCCTAGCCATTGCTACACTTATTTCCCTTTTTCTAAGTTAGCATCAAAGTATAGGTTGAATAGGGGAGACGTCCTAGGCCTAGTTAATTCTACACCTAGGGTTTGAAAAGCCTTTCTCCTGCAACACTATTCTCCCTTAGATTTTTATTTTGAAGCTAGCCGTTTTGCCAAGAGTATTTAGATAAAGAGGAAGGAGCATGAGGCCTTGCTTAAGCAACACCGGAATGAGCCTCCTTCCCTTAGGGTTTTGATTCTAGGGCCTTGCCATTGCAGCACCATAGAACCTAACCTTCTAGCCTTTAAATTTTAAATCCTCCTGAGATTTTGCCCTTACTTTTGACTCCATATTACCCTAAGGAACTGGTATTCTTTCCAACGTTGAGCTTGTTTGTGCAAAATCATCTTTCAAACTCTCAAATTTTGAAACCCTAACTAACCCTAACGTCTCTAACTAGGGATGACGTCATACTTGACACAACAACCCTACTAACCTAGCAATTAATGATGACGTCATGCCTTATTTGAGCTATTGTTGATAGAAAACACTATTGGCTTGGTCATCTTGTGATAGATATTGATGAATTGATATTTTTCATTGGCTAATTAGCAAAACATTGACCTTCTTTGTCTATTACATTGCTTATTAAATAAAATCATACTAACCCTAAAGGAAGCTGACGTCATCCCTAGGATATTGACGCAACAATCTATTGTATATGAGCAATTAATGATATTTTATGCATTGATTTAATTCAAGGATTGATCATTTTCATTAGACGCTATATCATTCTAGTGTTTATTGACAAGTAACATTATATTGCCATTGTCATTATTGCAAACATTGACTTTGTCAATATTTACTGCTGTATATGCTCATATATATTAAATTTTGATAGTCATTGATTTATGAAGTATTAACCATTATTGCATGTACTAGTTTCATTGTTGTCTTGTCTCACAAGCAGATGCCTTTTCTGTGGTTATTCTTTTTTTTTACTATCTTCTGGGTGGTAATCTGTGAAGGGGAAACTAGCCTTAATCCTTTGAGCCTTTTCCTTTCAAACCCCAGGTTGCCAGGGACGTCTCCCTTGGGCTTAGCCACCCTAAATAGAAATGACCTCTTCATTGTGGTGACATTGGGTGGGGTAGGTCCCTGTTACGCCAGTTTGAGCCTCATCCTCTAGTCTATGACCTAAACTACAAACTAAGCGATAACAGGGCCCACACTAACATTGATCACCATACACCAAGATCGACGACCATGAGGCATTACAGGGACCTAAGTTGCACGGGAGTTAATTCCCCAAGACGACCCCACAATCCAAACCGGGGTATCACCGAGGGGTTACATGTTAGCATCAGAAGAATTGTTGGGCAAAAGACGGGTTACTCCAAACTGCACCCCCACAAATTGAAAGGAATTAAGTGATGTGACATGATAGTGCTTGAACATTGAAACCCTGAGCTAGTGGATGCGTGGAGATAGGAGACTAATGCCGGAGGAAGGACACTCCAGAGGAAAATGGAATGAGTGGGCCACAAACCCCCGAAGCTCGAAGTGTCGAAGGATTGACAATCATCGATATGTTGAAGGACATGCGACAAGTGGAGATCTACTTTGGAATATCAACACCCCAGAGACAAAGGAGTTAGGAACTTTTGAAGCTGGACTTTTGAAATTCGGAGGCTCGAAGTCCCAAACAAGTACCATCAACTTAGCGTTGGGCCACAACCAGTGGTCGCATGGGCTGGGGGCTGAGAGAAAGGGGTTAGTGCCCAAAAATTATTGCAGAGCAGTGCGGAGATTAGAAAGAAAAGATCCATAGGGATTCTTGATTGATTGAGAACCACATAATGAAATTTGAAATATTTCCTTGAATCAAATTGATTTAGGAATACTGTAGAAATTGTTAAGGATTGATGGCCTGACAATTTCGATTGACTGCACTTTTTTTTTTGCAGAGTTAAACAACATCTAAATCAGATAAGGATTAGCTCAGAGAAAAGAGATCAACTGCACAAGGAATGCATCAAAGAAGAGCACAAGTTTTAAAGGATCATAGCTTTCTGCTCAAAGCTCATAATTGAGCAAGGAAGCAGTCATTGGAAAGATATCAGCAAGAGGATTCTAGATGTAATGGTTACATTAAAACATAAAGAGTGCTAGAGATGTCTTCATATAGAATAAATAAGGAAGAAGGACAGAGAAAATTATTTATTCTACATCTGATATTTTTTAGAAGTCATTGGATTAGATGTTGGGTTCGATAAGTAGCATGGAAACCCCAAATGGAATTTTTGTTTGGGGAAGACAATCCAGGTGACAATCTCTGCACATCAAATGTGAATGCTAGGTTGAGAAATCCATCTGCGATACATTATAATGCATGAACCATAATTTCATATGGAGATACAAAGCATGGGAATAAGGAAGGTTTTATGGAATATGAAAGAGTTTGGAGATAGGATGTGACATCTCCAAGGATCAGTACTATAGATTGGAGGTAGCACCTCCATTATTGCTATTAGAATACGTAGTGGAAGCATGGCATGAAGTTCATCAAATATGGCATGAAGGAAGTTGAATATGCATGTTAGAAGGCTAAATCAAATTGCTTCAAGAAAGAAGTTGGTGTTAACTAACCAAGGTTACTCAGAGAACATGAATGGAATTATAATTCGTTCATGCAGGAACTAAATCAGAGGAATCCAAATAATAATGGAATGCTGAAAATTAATATCAGCATAATATGTGATGGAAAGTATGCAAATTAGACAAGGAAAAACTCCTGGATGGAGTCAAGTCCATGAACATCCTAAGATAATGGAAGAAGAAATCATCAGATATATATCCAGCTAATAGTAATGCATGTCAACACTCCAGGGAGGAAAGCTAGAATAGTAGAGGATTGTTGATACACTCTAAAGGTGTGAAGGTATTTCCACAAGAGCATGGAGATATCAAGTCAAGAATAATTTAAACGTGAAATGACTTCTACAGAGAAATCAATAAGGAGCCCGGAAGAAGAAAATGGTTTGATGCATGGTTTTGAATCCAGAGGAGATGGTTCCTGACAAGAATCCATATTAAGTGACATAGAGCCATGAGTGGCAATCCAAGATGTTGGAGGTATCACTTGAATCTATGATGGTAAGGTAAAAGAAGGAATTTCAATTAATTCTATGCAGCTAGCAAAATATAAGAGGAGAGTACAAGGAAATCTCAAGTTCTAAAGTATTGTGTTGTGAAAGGGCTGAAGAAATTTAGTCCTGAAGAGTAACTGGAGGTTGAAGAATCTAGAGTCTATAAAAAAACTTGGTTTGGAATTTAATTCATCCAAGTACGAGTTGGGATAGTTGGATCCAAGAAATTAATGAAAGATGAAGGTTAATATCAACTTAGTTTGGGACTATAAATGAAAACGTAGACAAGAGTGATTGATCCAAAAAGGATCCAGAGAAGGCTAAGAACAACTCAGAATGCACAGAAGCAAATCAGAACGCTCAGAATGGCTTCAACAGACAACAAAAGGGGAAACATTCAAATTTTCAAAAACTTAGTCAAAATGTCATGATCGCGAAGAGTGCGTCGCAAGATTTCTAATGGCGCAAACGGCTCGTCAAACACAGTTACATATCAAACGTTATAAGTGGCCAAAGTTCAGTCACACTTGGTCAAAAGTCAAAAAGTTAAAGTGACACATGGCACCACTGCAAGGGTGATATGTGGCACATCCGTACATCTGAGTGACATGGGATGATGTGGAAAGGATGGTAGACACATGGGCAAGTTAGGTGATGACACATGTCATTTTCATGGGAAAATCAGATTATGACAAGTGGCAGTTTTGTGGACAAGTTATATGGGGCCACATGGCCCAGTCATGGGATTCCACATGCAACCCATTCAATGTTTGATGGGTAAAAGTTTTATGACTCCCCAAGAGTCGAAATCATGATCTCTAACTAGTCCAAAGGCCCCACAAACCCGCACAACCATTACACCATACAATGTTTCTTGTTTATAATATGGTTCTAATATTATTTAAGTTTGAAAACTATATATGAGCGAAAAAGGAAAGGGGCTAGGCCTTTCGCCCAGCCCCTGATCAGATGCTTTATCCCATACAACCATAATATTCCACCCGCCTAGGGGCTTAATCCAAACGTCCACCAAATTTAGCATATTCCACTATATTTAGAACATTACGCCAGTTTGTAACCGCTCGCTATATTTAGTGGAGTGCGCCCACATTTGTTGTAACCATTCGCCAAAAAGGGGAGGACCATGAGATTCGACCTGACCTTCGCCTAACCACCGCCTAACTTAGCCTCTGCTAACCACTCCACCAACCTCCTCATTATTGCATAACTGCCAGATTATATTATTTAAAGGGGATTTGATCAGTGCAAACACACGAGACGAACGAGACATGTGAGATTAAGCACATCTGTACAATATGGATTTGGGTGCAATTTTCTAGATTTTTGGCATGGATTTCGAGATAGTCTAGTCATTAATTGTAGGAGCAGTAGCATGCAAACCGAGGCAAGGGTGCCTCTTGGGTCTGAAAGTGTCTGACTCAGATTGAGGTATGGAGATAATCATTATTAGGTAAATGATGCCATGAATGCAGTGGCGGTGTTAGTTTTCTGATCTGAGCAAATCTTTTGTAGCTTAACTCCAGAATGAGGTATACTTATATATTTTTCCCAATTCTTTTGTGGAGTTAATAAAAAGACCTACCCATTTGAGAGCAGGACCTGGAGACATAGTCCACCAGGGAAAAACTCCGTTATCAAGTTCTTTGTGTTCATATTGCATGATTATGTCTCTTTCCTTTTGAACTTTTCCTTCTTTATGATGTACTTTTGTTTATGCTCATTTAATACAATTCTTTAATAAGTCAAAAGATCCTGGATCAGTGATTTGGCTAGAAATTGCTCGGGGAAGGAATAATCATGTACAGGGATCATAGTGGGAGCACAAGAAGATTCAGGTCCATCCAGGAAGAATTGAAGACTTCTGGGATCAACAAGGAAAAGTTGCACATGGGAAAGAAGTTGCTGAAATTATAGTAGCAACAGTTGAATTGGGGTTGGTTGAACAACCATAAGCAGAAAAATAAATTCTTTCATGTTGCAAGTCTTGTTGATGATGTTGCTACATAAGGAGGGAAGCAACAAAAAGATGAAGTGTTGGTTATAATTTTGATAAAAGAAGCATGAAAGATTCTACTTCCATCAGACATTCAGGTAGTATAAAATTTATTAATGCCAGTCATGCAGGTATGTGTTTATTACTCTTATTACATAATTGCTGAAGGGAATTTAGGTAAGAATTTCCTCATCCAGAGTTATTTTATAAAATCACATGATTATATTATTGAATGCATACCATTGGATGTGGTAAAGGCTGGAGGCTTGTATTAATTCAAAGCTTTTTATCTTTGAATGCACACACTGACATAGGAGAATGTCATGTTAATTTGGTTGTGGGGTAATAACCAAAGAATTAAAAGATAAGAACTTGTTATAGGAATGAATGTCAATATGCTAGTCATGTATGAGACAATGACATGGTTGGATATGGAAAGGTTATGAGCCACATAGGTACTAAAAGCTTCCTACCTTTAAATAAAAATTGGGATTCAAACTTTTTGCTAACACTAATGAACACCGCATAATTCTATTCTTGGTGTAGTGTTCAGGTCAAAAAGGAAGACATACAATTAATTGGGAAGACAATATGAAGTGTGTGGAGAATGTGTCAACACATTGGCCAAAATTCCAACTTATGGATGGTGAGATACATGACTGAGATAAAGAGAATTGTGTAATTCAATGCAAGGTGCACTGAATAAGTATGCATTGAGAATTACACTTGTGCACAGTAAGTGATATAATTGTGTACTAAATGCAATGGTTGAATGTGTTTTGTAAGTACATGCATATATATTATTGCATGGAAATAATTGTTACTAACAGTTAAAATGTTGTGAACTCATGAAGTTGATGACATTTCAATGAGGTGTTATATATTGCAACAGGAAAGCTGCAAGTCAAGTAGTCACACAAACATTAACTACAATAAATTTTCTTCTTTATAAAAAGAAGTAATGAACTTACATATATTACTGTGAACATGCATATGCATAGAATGATGAGTCATTCTATTTTATTAAATTGTTTGGTAATTGTGATTGAATTTCTAGGTTCAAGCAATTCTAAGATCACTACATAAGGTTTTGTACATATTGCAATTGAATTATGATGTACAAGAAATACTGACAATTTGTTGGAGGTATGCAAGATGAAGCATTGCAGGAAAAATGGTACACAGTTTGGTGTCTGTGGAAAACCACAAGGACGACTGCATTCATAATATGGCAACAACCAAGAATAATTATGAAATAGAATTTCATGTTTTGGGGGAAAAGTTGAATTCCCTTTTGAACTAAGTTTGAGTTCCTAAATGAATTATTTTATGTTCTCTCATGATAACTTCACGTGGGTGATGTAGATGAGATGATGTTGATTAAAGTTAGAATGTTGAATACAAAGAGTAGCTCGGGGAAGATGTTGATTGGAAATATCTGAGGGAAGTTGGAACTCTCGGAGCCACGGTGCTTTGAGACTTCCTGAGATGGCATGTTGCTGAAGCCCAAGGAAAGGGAGGTGTAGCAGCCGATGGATTGTGTGATAGAGAAGGTGTGCACTCCTGGGGTGGGACATGCATGTGGGGAATGAGAGAATGCTGGTTGGAGTGATGTTGAAGTTTGGTACCTTAGCCTAGACCATGTTGATATGGATTGTGGACCGTGGCTATCTTGGGAATCCATTACCCCGATGGACTCATAGCCCTATTCAGGGGTTGAAGGTATTCTCAATCAAAAGGTGTAGGAGAAGAGTGTTTATGTGTGTGGATTCATAGACTTGCTAAGAGTTTAACAACAATGAGATCTAAGGATGGATGGAATGTCATGGATCTACAGCCAGACAATGCTTTTAATGAAGTTTAATTGAAGCATGTAACAAGGAACAATGAGTTGAATGCTTTCCTAAAGAAAATCTATGGAATAGAGCAATTGAATTCCAGCTGTAGTATGAACACTAGAATTGGTGCTTGAAAGTAGAGCACCAGGTGGATAATAAGATTCCAATAGATAAAGCTTGGAGATTTTTGAAGAATTTTTGAATTCTATATGTATAAAAAATTGCACTGAGGATAGTGCAAAAATAAGGGGAGGGGATTGTAATATCCCCAAGTAGAGCCCCAGTTGTAATTATGAATTGTAAATATATTTGATAGGTTGGTGATTTGAGTTATAATAATCTAGGAGGCTTATGTGGTGATTAGGCCAGAGAGCCTAGATGCAAAGACCAGTGAGCCTACTATTGTATATGTGTAAATGATCATATATTTAATATAATTACATCATTGCGTGTAGACTGACCATGAAGAAAGAGTTATGGGGGACTAAGATCCACTAGGTAGGGTGAGGGAGGGGGCTAAGTGTCTAGGCCTAGAGGCTAACCTAGAGGGCTTACCTCTAGGGGAACACTATTTTATTATTATTATTTCCTAAAGGCTAAGGTGGACATGAATGATGTTGTCCTAAGTTCCTGGGAAAGGGAACGAGTGCGAAGTGGAACACATGCGGCTGCAGGAAGACATGTGTCGACCTGGGCGCATGCAGATATATCTAGGAAAGCCAGCCTATTAGGGGGTTCTCTTCCCATTCTGGTGTTGCTTCCCATCCTTGCATCGGGGACCAGTCTGAAGTCTCCTCACAACCCTTATGAATCTCTGGAATTCTGTCACCCTTCCCAAAGATTCACCAGGGATTCACGTATGGAACCAGTTCTCTTTCATCATCGCCTTTGTATCTAGCACACACCTTGGGAACCTGCGGGGATAATGGAGTTATCCCGTGTGTATCCTGTGAAGTTCGGGCACCCTATAATTTTCTAAGTCGTGTTGTGTCATAACAGTTGGTTGTTGCAGCCCACACAATTCCTTGACTGAGTGTGGCTTGCTGCCATCATCTATTCCTTATTGAGCCTTGCTATTGTCCTCACTTGTTGGAATTGAGTTGAAGCTGGTTGAAGAAGTGGGTTGTCAGACCCATGGTTGAAGAGGAAGGTCGTCAGGCCTGTGACAAACTCTCTCCAGGTGAGAGAGCTTGCTGGGAAGTGATTTTCTCCTAGAGAGAGTCCAACACCAACTACGGAGCTCTAAGAATTCCTGATTTGGCCTTTTGTCAAGACCCTGAAAGGGGAAGTGGAGCAACCGATGGACTGTGGAACAATGAAGGTGCATATTCCTAGGGTGGAACAAGAATGTGGGGAATGAGAGTCCGTGACTAGTGGGAGTAAGTAGGATCTTGGAGATAATCCTTCCAGTTGCACTGTGCAGTTTTCTATAATCTCAACCTAGTCTAGGAATCCTTTGCCGTGGGTGGAGCTTAGTCCTAGCTCAGGTGTGACACACTGCTGAGCGTGATGAGAAACGTGGTCTAAGGATGGGAGGTTCATGGAAGGTCTGCATGCAGTTGGTGGTCTTCTATTAAAATATAAGTACCACTTTTATGTTCATTTACATGTTGTGTATTTGTACATGTGTTATAATTGATGAGTAATGCCTCCATATGTTGTATGTGTAGGATTACTATTATTTCCACTTTAATATGTGTATTAGAAGAATATGTTGTATGTTTATTTTTATATATATGCACATGATAATTGTCATTTCTATGAGGTAGCATGTCCTAGCCTAGGTGGTCTGGATGTGTATGATGTTTCCGCAAGAATCTCTGCGTGGCATAGCCTAGCAGGTTATGGTTGGGCATGCTACAAATTGGTATCAAATTGGTATCAGAGATAAGTGAAGTGTCCGAGTAGTGGCATTGCCCGACTTGTTGGTGGCTAGGGATGTTACAACTAGGGCCATCTCTATGTTCCTACAAGCGAGCATGCAAAGATGATTTGGGAAACCTAGTACAATTGGATGGCAAGACATTTTGGCATGGAGAACGCTGTGGCCATTCTTCAGAAACATTTTTATTGGCCAAAACTTCGACAGGACATCAACAAGTATATCAGATCTTGCACTGCCTGTGCCATTTTCAAGCTAACCATCAAGAAGCAAGGCTTATACACCCCTTTTCCTACTCCCTAGAAGCCTTGAGAGTCCATATAAATGGATTACATGTCTGGCCTTCCATCCACCATGAAAGGAAATGACTACGTATTTGTGGTTGTTGATCAGTTTTCGAAGATGGTCATCCTCATATTTTGGAAGAAGAATATCACGGTGAAAGATACTGCCAAGCTCTTCTTCGAACGAGTGTGGGTCCACTTTGGGATACCGCAGACCATCATCTCTAACTGAGACAACAAGTTCCTCAACACATTTTGGTCGAGTCTCTAGTCACTGTTGGACACCAAGCTCACAAAATCCACTACTTTCCACCTGCACATAGATGGCCAAACAGAGGTCGTCAATCAGATGATTGTGCACATCCTGCACATGTACAACTCTAAGAATCCACGTACATGGGACGCGAGTCTCCCCTATGTTCAACACAATTAAATAGGGCTCTCCATAGCTCCACTGAACATAGCCCATTTCAGGTGGGGCTGGGATTCCAACCCTTGTGACCCATTGATGTTGCACTTCCTCTTTCCACCACACAGACAAAATCTTCCCATGATCAGTCTGCGATCGAAAAATACACTAGATTCATTGAACGGATTCATCACATCCTCCAATAGGTCCAAGAGATTTTGCAGAAATCCAAAGCTAAGTACAAGCAGCGCCATGATCAACATAGGGTACCACACCAGTTTCAGTTTGGCGACAAATTCTGGTTACATTTGCAGAAGGAGCATCTCACAGGGCCCCATCGGAAGCTCCGCCCCCTTCTCTATGGGATTTACACTATCACCAAGGCCATGGGTAGAAATTATTTTGAGCTCAACACTCCACCCTTCCTTGGTCTCCACCTGTTGTTCAATGTGGACCTCCTTTGACCATATTTTCCACCATTATTGGACACCTCAGAGATCGCAGAACAACTCACACCCACGGAGCTCAACCCTAACTGCATGGAAAAAACATCCACTGATAAGATAATGGACACATAGGTCAAGGGCACTTGCCAACAGAGGATCCAATTTTACCAGGTTGTTAAGGCAGGGACACTTCTAGACCAAGGCAAGTGGATCACCTGGGGCCAAATCCAATAGAAGTTTCCTCACCTGACGGGTGAACTCAACGCAATGGAGAACATTGCTTCCTAAGGGGGGAGGATTGATCTAGTTGGATATTGGTGACCACCCACCTATTCCAACTGGCTCATCTTATCCATTTTTAGTTCAACACGTTCTTCTGTACTTCTTTGTAATTGTGGGTTCTACACTTATGGGGCTATCTAAATCCATACACATCTTCTAGGTGGATATTGGTGGCCTCTCACTTAATCCAACTAGCTTATTTTGTATGTTTTCATGTCGACACATCTTTCTATACTTCCAGGGTCGTTTTGGAGGCCTAAACATTGGATTTTTGGCTTGCCACAGTCAAATTATAGATAGAGTTAGAGTTTTATGACATAATGTGTAGTTTTCTGAAATACCTTTCCAACGGGCTATCACACACTTAAAATGAAGGTCGTATGCAAAAGTTACAACCCCGGGAAGTTGAGGTACCAACTTACCCATAGGGGCCCACATGACTTTTGATGTTTCACCTCATAGGGTTAGGTTTTTGGATGTCTAGGGTTTTGGAATTCATGAGCAATATCAAAAAGGCCTCTAGAACCTCATTGTAATTGATTTTGCTCAGACAGATGCGCGTAGCAGCCACATCTCTTCTTAGAGATAACTACCACCATTCGAGCAAGTGTTTCAATTATGCATTTTTACAGTTTCAACCTATTTCATTATTTAATAGAAGATATTGTTCACTAGATATCTGTGTTATTCTTCATATCTCCATGTTTATATTCAATCTGTTAATCAGTTCGTTCCACTCCTAAATCCATCTCAGTAATAGACCATGAGTACTTTTGAGGGGTGGAATTTTTGGCATTTTGAATAGATTCCCATTTGAGCCCTCTTTTGCTGGACTTCAGACCTAGTTCATTAATCATTTTCAACATAGTTAGATGCAACAAGATAATATGGATCACATATGACAAGGGCTACACGTGATAAAGGTTGCAAAAGACAAAGTCTATGGTAAGTAGCAATGGAAGGGGATGGGGGAAAGGTTTTATGCTTGAGATAGAGATAGGGGATTCATGGCCCAAGAATAATTCTCTTAGCTTATAGCTATAACCACTCTAACACTCCAAGATTCAACTAGTTGTATATAAAAAGCTCGAGTAATAAAACTAAGAAGGGTTGAAAAAATTAGCAAAAAGTATAACACCGTTAAATTTCCCAAAAAAATTAGAATCTAACCACGAGAGTTGAACTTGGAGTAGAGACCATCGCCACCCTTGCACCCTAATGCTTCTTTGTTTTCCATTAACCTTATGCTCTTGCACTTGAGAATTCTAGAAAAAGACAAATCCCTTGTTTCTTCCATGATGATGCACGATGCAATCATTCTAACAAAATTATGCTACGAGTTATAGGAGAGCAAAGCTTACTCTATGTTGATGACCCTCGTTATGTGCCTCCTCTATAACATTTTACTCTACATGTTCCTGCATGCAAAGTGAACTCCTCAAAACACATGAGTGTCCTTTTCCCAACGTGTCACACCCCATCGTGTTATATATATATTTATTTATTGAAATTATATAATTTAATTTCCACTCCATTATGTATTTAAAAAGTATTAATGAAAAGTAAATAATATATTTGGAATCTTTGTTATAACTTAGATTATAAAAAATAAGTAAAATGAAAACCAACAAACCTCAATTAAATATTATAAATTATATATATATTTAAATAAAGAAGTTTTATAAATAAAAAAATTGAATATTTTTTAATTAATATTATTTTTACAAGGTAAAATTAATATAGCTAAATAGAACTCTTAGCTTGCCCAATTTTATACTTCCGTTTGAATTTTAAAAGGATATCTATAATAAAATAAAATATAAAATAAAACAAATGGAAAATCTCAAGATATTAAAGGATGTTATATCATAACTTAACACTTAAGGTTCAATCCTCCTTTATACTCAACATTTGGTTAGTTAAACTATCAAGCAATTTAGTAAAGTTTTTTTTTTAAAATTGAAAATTTAAGTTTATATTTAAATATGTGAAAATCAAAATGTTATTAATAATATTTATCGAAGAATATTATGATTAATTTTTTATCAAAATTATTAATTTAATTTTTGAAAAAAAAATGATTAAAATATAATAATAAAACACCTTTAAATGAAAAATTGGCTTTTAAGAATCAACATATCATAATTAATCACCTTGCCAAGGTCTAAAAAACAAAAAAAAACAAAACTTTTTCATCTTTTGTTTAATTGTTTTTCAAACTATTTTGGCCATTATGCTTTTAAGTAATTTATGGAATACACTTAAAATAATCACCTTGTCAAGGTCCTAAAAAACAAAAATAAAAATAAAAACTTTTTCATCTTTTGTTTAGTTGATTTTCAAAATATTTTGGCCATTATGCTTTTAAGTAATTTATGGAATACACTTAAAAAAAAACATACTTCTTGAGTTTCATATTAATATAAGTAAATTATATTAAAAAGGTTATTATTAAAATGAAATGTAATACTAGTGTATGGTTTATGAACAATATTTTTAATATTAGTGTTAAAGGTTTACATTCTCTTATTATTTCTGACATATATAATGAAAAATTTAAGCAATGTTTAGAAGGGGAGAGGTGCATTGTTAGTAACATGGCTCTACTCATTCTTCATTCTTCTCTTATATGTTAATGATATGGTTTTTAAGTAAGTTATATTAAAATTGTTATTGTTAAAATGAAATGTAATACGAGTGAGTGATTTATGTATAATATTTTTAATATTGGTGTTAAAGATTCACATCCCCTCATCCTTTTTGGCATATATAATGAAAAACTTAAGCGATGTTTAGAAGGGGAGAGGTGCATCATTAGTAACATGGCTCTAATCATTGTCATTCTTCATTCTTCTCTTATATGTTGATGATATTGTTTTTATAGAAAAAAATATTAACAATCTTAACTCAAAGTTCTTTGTTGCTACTATTTACATGGAAACATAGAGTTAGAAATAAAAGAATAGAAATCTAATTAACCCCCTTTTCCACCTGTTGGAGCCACCTTTTCCACCTGTTGGAGCCACCTTTTCCAAGTGGTTGAAATATAATTCTTAAAATCAAAAGTTGGTTTTCAGGCTGTCTTTTACTTTATGGTCTTTACCCACTAAAAGCCTCAATATCCCAACATGCGAAGTGGCGATGGCTGCTATAGTTCTAAATCACCGTCACTTAACCATTAAGAAATTTTATCACTTTTATTAGCTCATGCTATCACGCTTCGGGAGTTACAAGTCGCATGGTTTTCAAACTCCGATATGCAAAGTCGCGAAACAGTTCCAAAAGTTACCTCGATTAGTGTCAAGAGTAAATCCTTTAAGCCTTGCTTAAACATTATCGTGCTTTCGCGACTCGGTGATCGATCCCTCCAAAAGACACATCTTCGCAACTCCGATCCACGAAGTCGGGATTTCATTCTTTAGACATGGATTAACTAAAATCTTGGGCAACGTCACAGGTAAAAGGCTAAATCGTGCCATCGCGATTTCGGGTGTTTTGGACTCCAAGACTAGGAACAAAATCATCCGAGACGGCGAACGCCGAAAAGAGGTTTCAAGGGCTGAAAGTACAAAATTGAAGGGACATAACTGAATTAATTAATGCCTTAAAGGACCTTTAACATACACAGTCTACGGATGAGATTTTTGAGTGTTTCCGCATTTCTTTATTATCACAAATCTTTTAAACATTTATGGAATTAATTTGAATCTTGATGAGTTAATGGGAAATAAGATCTCGTTTCACGCCTAAATCTTTCCATTAAATGACTTGACCGTTCTGTCAGCAAGGACTCACGCAAAGTTGAAAGATCAAAGCGAGGGAGTTTCTTTCATTATTTCAATTTTATTTCTATTTTGCACGCAGAGATTTTTCATCAGGATAACTTTTGTTTGTATTTACAATTCTTACTACACAAGATCTGAGTACAGAGTTCTCTATCATGGCTCCACAAAAAGCATCCAAGGCGGTTGCCGAGAGTTTAGGTCAAGCCTCAGATGTTGTTTCCGATACTTCACCCCGAAGTATTGATACTGTCAAAACATGGACATACATCTCCGACATTCTTCGGTCCGAATCGGTGAATTGTTCAGATGATTCCAGCAACAATGAGAAGGATGATTTGGCCACCAAATAAAAAATCGTCATTCAAGAAGAGATGCACAAAATAGCGGCAAGGCCACGGCTCCTTCTCTATTATGATATGATCAGATGGGCATTAGACCATGTGGATATCCTGACCAGGATTATTATCAGCGAGCAGAAGGTGACGATTGGGACTTTTAGACCAAAACATGTGCAGGCAATGTATCAACTATCACCCACACCAAAATTCGCGTACAATGCCAAGTTTCTGGAAGGTTTCAAGGGGAAGGAATGTAAGAAATATGGTAGAAACTTGTCCGATCTGATCAAGGATTGGGTTTCACACCCCGCAAAATTCAGGGCAGATAGTAATGGAATTTATTCAATCTCCTCCTTAGAACCGCAATTCAGGTATATAGTAATGATGGCCTGTAGGTTGTATGGGAGGGAGGACACCACACACTTTTTCCTCCCGTGGGTGCCTCTGATACATACAGTCGCTGAAGGTTTTTCTTTTGATTGGGACAAACTGTTGTCAGATAGTCTAACCAGTTAAATTACCGAATATCAAGTGCAGAAGGCGAGTGGGAAAGCAACTTCATTTTTCATGTCTGCCTACATTATGGATGCTATTTGTTTCATGACACCTTTCCCTCTAATGAGCTGGAGCTGGACTCCATATAATGCTGAGCCTATTCATGTCTATCATTCGAAACTTTGGGAGGACAAGGCCAAAGAGTTTATATACAAGATTTTCAACTGGGTAATGGTACCGATGCATGTCTCCATCTTTGGTAACCCACTACCAGGATTTCAGATAGCATCACGACCAACTTGAGTAGTGTGTTTGACTGGTATGTAGAAGCAGATTTTTCATACATCATGGTTTTTGGCGCCTCTGTTCCCCCATATGCTCTAACACTATTCATGTTGGATAAGTTGGTATGTCACGAAATCGCTAGGCAAACCGTGCTCGGTGGGATAAGAAAAGAGCTCAAAGGTTTTTCGAAGAAGGTATGGCCACCCTTCCCCATTCATTTTAATACATATTCTTTATTAGATTTTAGACACGCCTTGGAGGAATTTAAATTGGTCAACATTGAGTTTAAGAAACATGACCCACATAAGGTCGTGAGTAATCACATGGCGAATTGTGGCCTAAAAAGATACGAACATGAGCATTCACCTCATGACGACATCTTCCAAGGTGCGAGATCCTATGCTGAGGTCCTAAGACGGATTCAAGCCCTGTTGCTCGGGGATATGGATGATTTCTTCAAATTTCAGGAACACTGGTGGAGCTGCCTTCCCCCAGTTTTACAGGGTAAGAACCCACAGACTACAAATATACAGTAAATGGAAGCCAAGGGATCAAAAGATTTAGGTCCTGACCGGGAGGAAAATCAGGAAAAGACAGAGGAAACCGGGAACCTGGAATAGGAAGCCGAGATCCCCAACCCATTAAGCAAGCCAGACACGGTTGTTATCCCAGATAAACCATCCAAGGAAATCGACAGTCCCATCGCTTCTATCACTCCCCTATAGTTCACAAAGGGGACCTCCGATGTGGGATGGATTTTCAGTGAAGAACTAATGCCCATTACTATAGAAGAGTTGCCTCTGAATGAATTTTTCTTCGATAAGAAGAGAAAGGCCATTGTGAAGCAAGATCTTTACCGAGAAGTGGGAACAGTAGCCAAAAAATTCAAAATCCTAGCCAATGGGAAGGCCATGAAAAAGGAGGAATTCACCACTCAGATAGTAGAGAAACTTGGGGCTTTTGCTACATCCAACCAATATTCCGTCAGATCTCTAAAGGAACAGTTAAAGTGGAAGAACCGCTTGATCAATACATTGGAGGCTAAGCTAGCTACAACAAATGAAAATGCCAAAGATTAGGTGAACATAGGTCTAGAGAAAGCCAGAGCATCCGATCAAAAGGAAATCGAGTAGCTCAGATCTAATCTTGAGCAAATACATTAGTCGGCCTAGACCATCCAAGCACAGGTAATCCAGCAAGAAGAACTGATAAGGCAGTTATAGGTAAAGTTGAATTATGCCGAGAGCCAAGTTATAGATATTAGGATATTCCAATCCCAAGCCATTGAGATCCGAAAAAGAGTGTTAGTAGCTCAACAAGATTTACTTGCTAAAGTGGAAGCCATCCAAAACCATTTCCAGACCATTGACCAAGCGCTGAAAGACATTTCTTTGAGAGAAAGAGAAACTGGGGCGGCTCGGGTCGCTTTCCAAGAGGCTATTATATCCACGATAAAAAAATAAATGGTCAGTAGTTCTAGACTTTCCATCCTAGAGCAAACCAGAGGAAATATCTTGCTGAAGGCGTGGGATCGTAATATATCAGAAAACAGAGAACGAGCTAAAGTAATGAGAAACTCTTGTGAAGAAACTTTCGGCTTGATAAATGAAAGTCTATTGGATCTCGATAGGGAATGAAGCACTGGGACACTAGGATGGATTGATATAGCCAAGAACCTTCTCGATATCAAGGAGAACGAGGAAAAAGAGTAGGCTGAAATATCACAGATAAGCCAGATTGATATCGTCCAAGTGAATAAATGGTTAATAAAACCAAGTGTACAGTTATGTTCTATCATCACTGAAGTCCGACAAGTAGGAGAAAGGTTTCCATAGTTAGTGAAGGATTGTTACACTTTTGAGGCAAACAACCAAACAAAGCCTTCAAAGTTGATAGCCCAATTGATTGAAAAGTGTGTCAATTGCATTGGGCAGGCGAAAGGGTAGGTGTCTGGTGTCAAATGATGACAAGTGTTATTTTGTTCTATTTCTGGGGAAAGAAGAGTAAAGAAAGGAAGGTGCTCTACCCGCATGAAGGAGGACAAAGACAAAGAAATGAAACGCTTAAATTTCCCATTTTGTAACCGAAAACTTCTGGAACGATTGAAATTCAAATGTTTAGAAGTTTGTATAAATATGCATTTTGAAGTGAGAACAAGGGCTGGACCTTTCTTGGCCAATTGTAATAGAGACTTTTTTTTTCTTTTGAAAATTAATACAAAGCAATCCGAAGATTCCTGATTCCGTGAAGACTGAGTTATGAGTTTTGTTTTCTCTGTTATCTTATATTAAATTTCATTTCGCATATATATTTCTGATGAATGCTTAGCTGCAATTTAGTACAACTTCTACCGTGGTGACCAACTTTTTAGTCGTCTAATCACTTGTAGTTTTTCCTGTGTATCAGCTATCAACAGGTACAAGACCTGTGAAATTTTTAGATCTCTATATTTTATGCTTCATTAGATTTCTTCTTGCCTTTTTCTTCTTATGTTTACAGGGTGAGATTCTCCCTTGATTGGAGCCTGGCATTGTCGACAACTTAATGTTTTCTCACATTTCATACATGATTCTTTAAAAAGTTAACTTAGTTACGAGAGAAGGCCTTTGGTTTGTGTTCTACCTTTAACATCGGATTCAAAAATTCTCTTTTATACGGTCAAAAAATTGAAGTAGCATTTTAAACCTTGAACTTTCTTTTCAATTTTTGTTCCTCCATGACTGTGCCCATTGCAAGACAGCCCAGCATTGAACCTAGCCTATCAGATCAAACTAGCATTGCTTTGAACCTTTTTGACACCATACTTAAAACTGCCATCTTCCAGGTAGAACTCGAACGTTCATGGGCCACAATTGAACGAGATGTAAGCATCCAAGAACGTTTGGAAGCGAGACAGAGACAACTTAGAAATCAGCCTTAGCTTCCTTTCCCGAAGGTTGATTCTTCCCATTTTTATCTATTACTCACTTTCATATGCCTAGACCCTGTACTTTCTAGCCTTAAGTACAGACTCTGGAACAACACCACCCAAGGAAATCCAAAACCATTAATAATTAACTATATTACCCAATTTCTTTTTCTGATTAAGAAAATTAAGAAAGGACCTAAGGTTTATTTTTCCTCATAGGTGTGTGAAAGCCCGTCACCAGGTTTTGATCTAAGCTAACCCTAATCTACACTATATGTACAACAAGCTACAATGGATTAGAGAAAAAAAGAGTTGAATAGTAAGTAAAAATTAGGGTTGGTGCTTTACCATATTAGAGTTTAAACTACTATAAATAGGCAAGGTTGACTTAAGAAAACTTATAGTTTGTACACACACCAAGAACACTTAGGTTAGGGGAAATTATGATAAAGTAAGCACCTCAAAATTGTTCTATAATGGATCATGCATATTTAGGGATTGAAATGAGGCTCCTCAACTAATCAACACCCAGAATTATGCACAAGGTTTGAGACATATCTCAATACTATTACGATATAAGGCTCTAGTGTCGAAATTAGTGTTTCCTAACAATGTAATTTTTTGTTTGTTTGTTTTGCTGATGTAAATTATGATGCATTTGGGTGAATCACAATTTTTATCATGCGAGCATCATAATGTGTCATGATTTGCATCAAAACTATTAATGCTAAATTAAAATGTGTAACATTTGCATTGACATAATTACTTTGCATCACCAAGGTTTAGATAAAGTTTTTAATGCATTGAGAGCATTTATACAATTGATCGTTTGTGTCTCTATAATTCCCTTTGGTTTATAATGTGCATTACCTTTATGTAAATTATGTTGTGTTTGAGTCATATGAATCTTTATAGCATCAAATTTGTATCTCTAAGGTTCCCTTTGCATTGGAATGTGTTTTTTGCGTTCCAAATAAATCTAAGTTAAATCACCATTAAATCCATAAGAGGGATAATATTGGTCAAACCATACATTATGTACAAATTAAATTGAAAATGAAATATAAATAAGTTTGTATATGAATGTAAAGAAAGTGTCATATTCATCAACTTTTTTAAGAAATTATTTAAAAAAGTGAAGCTTGATCATAATGGACATGGTCTCTAAAAACACAATAATGAAAAAAACTAAAAACCAAAACATACACGCAATAACATAAAACAATATCTCAAGCCGTGTGTTTTTTGAACCGTGGACTGGCGAAAATCAAAGAGTAAGGGGAATGTGGAGGAGATATAGAGTAAGAAGGGAAAGATAAAGAAGAAGAAAAATAAAAAGAAGAGGAAAAAGTAGAGGAAGAGGGAGAAAAAGAGGAAGAACAAAGAAGACAAAGAGGAGAATGATCTCAGATCGAAGGGATATAATTCCCTTCGACATATATAATAAATGTTTTCAACTCCAAGCATCAACAATGGCTATGATGGAGAGATTTGGAGCTCAATGAGGACTACAAAGAGACTTGGACTTCCTACATAAAAACTTAAGGAAATTCAAGATTTTTATCAATGAAGAGGAGGATGAACTCCTATGGTCTGTAAACCCCATGGGTGGATATGTGCCGAGAGTTTGATATAAAATGATAGCTATGGAAGGCTTTGACTAGCCTTTCATCTAGTGGTGGAAACCACTTTGGAAATACAAATGCCTAACAAATTCCAAAATATTTACGTGGATCCTTTTAAATAACAAAGCATTAACTTGGGATCTACTTCAAAAATGAAGTTACCAAGGCCTTGGAAGATGTTGCTTATGTGAATCAAATTTGGAAAAAAATTATCACCTCATCCTCTTTTGTTCCTTCACTCAACAAGTATGGAGGTAAGTTGAAGGTATTGTAGGATTCCAAATGGTAAGGGGACACAATCAAAGAAGCATTAAAAATATGGCACAAAGACAATGAAACCAAATATTTCAAGGCCTTGCCATTATCCTTGTCTTGGGAAATTTGGCTAGCGAGAAACATTTTTTTTTTCAAGAATAAGGTCACTTTTCCATTTCATTGTGCCTCCCAAAGAATCAACTTATTAAGTTCCTTCCCTCATTTTTCTACCACCCCTCAATGAGTATAGATCTCTGTCACAAATATCAACACCCAAATCCCTTCATCTTTCTTCGATGGAGCATCACCCAAATCTTGTTTGGAGTAGTACAAGCATCAATATGAAACAATAGGTTGGGGAAATTGACGTGCAAATAAAATCGTAGACATCATCCATGCGGTTGAGATATCTGAATTTATCGATTTTTGATGTTGGTTCAACCTCTGTATCCATTATTATTCGATACAAATCTCTACTTCTAAGAAGATGTATAATATTTAGCTTCCACTCCAAATAATTGTGTGGCATGAGAAGAATTGTTGGCATACATTCCATTCTTACTAATTGCATATTTATTTTTAAGATGAGGATAAGTGTCTAAGCGCCTTTCTCCTAGAAACCTATGGGGCATGATACCATGTGAAGTTTCAGTGAAACCTGCATAGAGAACCTAGGTAGAGAAATTCACACAAAGTTGGAAAAAGAAACAGAGAGAGAGAAGCAAGAACGGGAGAAATAATAAATGAATTGTATTAACCGAATGGTAGAATGAGTAATAAATACATGAAATACCCTACATGGCTAAGTAAATGTGCCATAGAAGTGATCTAGAGAGATCTGGACACTCACTAACAGAAAATGGATTTATTTGTCACCTAGTCCTAGTTAACTATCCATGTAATCATCAGTTAAATGAGTCATAGGTGTGGTGGTGAGAGAAACACATGAAATCACAAGATATGCACCTCTTGGCCACATGCATGTGATATGCACTCTCTTGGTGAGAAAACCGAGGTGAACATGTAACTGCTAGTGGTAAAATTAACGTTGACATGCATGAGCTTCCTCCACTAGTCTAATTGAGTCAAAATTGAAGAGGGAAAGTTCCCTATTTGACAGGAGGCACCCTATTTTGTAGGGAATATTCTCATCTCTCGATACCACCCTCAACTTTAGACTAGCAAACTTAGGAAAAAAATTACTAGGTGAGTGTGTAATATCTCCAACGCAAATTTCATTGGGGCTAAAAATATTTGATAAAACTTGTCATTAAGTTTGATACTATAGAAAAATCATTAAGTACATGAAAAATGTAACAACCCTAGTTGAATATATACTTAGGGATTATTAAGTAAAAATTTATTAGGTAATTAATTTTTTTCCTAACATGTTAATAACTAAACAAAGATTGGTATAATGATATTAATTAAATATTTATTTATTAATTAATGGTTATAATTTTGATTAATTAATTAACTAATTAACTACCTATTACATTCAATGACATGGGTATTAAATTTAAAAGGGTTAATAAATTTAATTGTTTAAATTAAAGGATTACGTATACAGAGGGGATAAGGAGCATTAATAAATAAGGATAAGGAGCATTAATAATAGGATAAAGCATTAATAATTGGATAAGATAATAAATGTGTAGGTAAGGAAATAAATGAGGAGAAAGGG
>JZKD02S1718346.1:286284-304747 GCA_000966675.3 Picea glauca
TTATTTTTAATAATAATTGATCTTTTTTTCCAACTAATTTCCATAACTAATCTATTCAAATAAAATACAAAATAAAGAACTTTGTGTAGTGAAACATCTTCATTTGCATAGTGAAAGAAAATATAAAATTAATATCAATTTTTTTTAATTTTTTTTTTATCAAAATCTTTAATATAAAATCCTCAAATCGTTTCTTTCTTAAGAAAAAGTCATATAAAACAAATGCCCCCATTAATTACAACAAATCCAACATATCATTAACATTAACTTTGAAATAATTCTTAATTTAAAAAATAAAAAAAATATGATGATATACAACAAATCCAACATCATATCATTAACATTATGTTTGAAATAACACCTGAATTAAAAAATAAAAAAGATATGATGATAAGGAAATATGATTCCAAAAGAAAATAAGAAACAAACTTGTAATAATAATTAATTTGAAGATTCCCTTCATTATTCATTTCAAGATTTAACAACTTAATTTTAAATCCAAAGTTTATAAACGCTCATCAATACAAGGATAGAGATTTGAAGGGTCTCTTTAATCTTTAGGTTCGCTAGGAAGGGATTCTAAAATCCCAAACATACACAAATAGATATATAATGGGACTCTTTAGGTTCGTTAGAATGGGACTCTAAAACCTCAAACATATTTGCAATTGAATATGAATTTAATGAATTACAAGCAGTGTGAAATGTGCATATTTTCTTTACATTTTGAAAATATAATGTTTAAGTTATTTATTATTATTATATATAATTAGTTATATTTTTCTTTTTCTTTAGAGTAATGATTTTTACCACTTTTGATAAGTTTTAGAGTAATGATTTTTACCACTTTTGATAAGTATTAGATGAAGTTTTATAACTTTTTTTTTTTAATTTAAAATTATTCAAATATATTATAAATATATATTTGTGTATATAGATATTTTATATTGGAAATAACTAGTTATAATGATAATTCTTTTTATTTTTTATTTTTTTAATGGTTTTTTTCTAAAATTTGATTAGAAATTTAGAAAAATAGTTGGAATTGCATATAATGGGTGTTTTGGGATTTTGGAGGGTGTTGAATTGATTTATGCATTAAAAACATGATTTGAACACTGTAAAATTGTAAAGATTCAGGTGATAGTCCCCCCTAAAAGTGAATCCATTCCATAATATATGTAATTTGGAGTTTTGTTTTGTGTCTTGTATTTTTGGAATTTTATTTTGTGTCTGAGTATGAATAGTATGATGAGGATGAAACAAAGTTTTTAAGAAATTTAAATTATGTTTTGTTTTTTTTGTGAATTCAGCAATATAATCACAATTTTCTATTGTTTAACTTACATTTTTGAATGTATAGCACTCGGATTATACACTTTTAATCACTCAAATATGCAAATCTAACAAGTTTTTGTATCTGTTATTATTGTGGTAAATAGGTTAAAAAGAAGTGCACATTATTTTCAATCTTTTTTTAACAAAATTTACAAATATGTTAGAAGTATAGTTAATTTTCAATTTTTTTCTATTAAAATTTTTACAAATATTATTTTTGAGTTAAATTAGTAATTAATTAATGAAATTTGTTCATGTTTTATTGTTTTCCTTAGTTGGTTAATGTGTCAAACAATAGCTAAAATAAAAAAATAATGTTAGTTTTAACTAAACATTTTATTTAATAAAATTGTTTTTTTATTTGAATCAAATTTATTTAATTTTTAAATTGACGAGCAATCTTATTTTGATAATAGAATAAAAGGTGTAAGATTAGAGTGTGGCCATTAATAAAATTACTTTTTTATTTGAATCAAATTTATTTAATTTTTAAATTGATGGGCAATCTTATTTTGGTAGTAGAATAAAAGGTGTAAGATTAAATAAAATTACTTTTTTATTTGAATCAAATTTATTAAATTTTTAAATTGATGGGCAATCTTATTTTGGTAATAGAATAAAAGGTGTAAGATTAGAGTGTGGTCATAATTCAATAGTAATGTTTTATGTGAGGTTGAAGAATGGTTATCCTATCTACATTCACCATGCTTAATATCCATCCATGCTTAATGTGAATATATATTAGTTAAAATCTTATTAATATTATATATTTACCATCTTAATGTGAATATATATTAGTTAAAATCTTATTAATATTATATAAACTTAAGATGTTATATATAGAAAGGGGAGTAGTTTATATTTTTTTTTAAGAAATACTATTATTTGAATTGGACAAATCAATTACTAGAAAAATCACAATTTTACATTTTTTTTAGTATATAAATAGATTCAACACTTTCAAAACATCATGAATATAAAATCTTAATCATTGAAATCTATAATTCCATTCATCTTTTTGAATTTCTAATTAAAACTTGTAAAAAAACAAAAAATAAAATAAAAAAAACTTAGAATATTTAATCTAAGTTTATTTTAAAATGTATTTTAAAATACTAACCCACGTCTTAATTTTTTTATATTTCTTATAAAATCCTGAATAAATGGAAAGTAATTAAAGATATACGTGAGTTGTAATTTTGATGGGTGGATGGAAGAGGAAAGGCTGCGATCCCTAACCAAAGGGACGCGTCCTCTTGTCACAATAATGCAAAAGCTTGGAATCAAAATTAATAATGGAATGTGACTCAAAATGAAACATGGGGCCAAAACACTCAGCCTTTCCCTCTTAACCAAACGAGGAAGAAAATTGGTACGGGATATAATCACTCAAACCCTATGTCGCATCCAAACCCTATCTCCTACTGAGTCTGAAAGGTCTTTTTGTGACGATGAAAGGTTTGCTTGTGACGATGTCAAAAAACCTAACCCTAGAAATACAAAAGACTATCGAAATGTAAAGAAGCCCGATTTCAGCAAAAATGCCGTTGCAGGTGATGATGATGGAGAAGCATCCGAAATCAACCATTGAAGCTACAGTGTTGAAATACCCAAAAAGTGACAAGGGATAAAGATGACCATCTTGGAAAAGTGACAAACAACAAGAAAAATGTAGTCATATTGTTAGAATGTGGGAGGAAACCCACTAATAAAATCCATAGAAATCTAAAGGAAAGAAGGGAGAGGAAGAGGTTGATAGAGACTGAGTTTGTGCGTGGTTATCGAAAACACATCGACAGATAAATTAGTCAACATATTTTTGCATGAATGGTCAATAAATGGAGCGTTCTAAGTGATGGGGGTTTTTCTAATGGGGTTTTTTCTAAGTGTCGAAATTCCCTCCATATATTGAGGAATGGGCTTCCTTGAGGAGTATCAAGAAATCTAGTGGATGAGGTACACAAAGTTTGTTTAACTTATAGAGTCAACCATTGCGAAGATATTAGTCTAGGAAGGTGGTTGACTAGTCACACAAGAAAGAGAAGGGGTAATCTCTCCTTATAAATTGTCTATCTATGGCAGGAATGGAAAGTAAATGCACAATTGAGAAAGAAAAGAGTTCAGATGAGAAAAGCGAATGATGAACAATAACAGTTACAGGCATAGGTGAGACAAGAAAATCCAAGGCGTAGAACGTGGTTTCCCACTGAGTTAATGATGGAAGAGTTCTACAAATCATGGATCATTGAGATAATTAAAGGGTCATAATGATACAACTACTTCCAATTTTCAAAAGATAAATGATGGACATTTAGAATGTACAATTCTTGAACTGAGGGTGACTGAGCAAGTTTTCCATTTTATCGGTACCACCTTTCTTTCCTTTAATGAGCAAGTGAAATTGCTAGATATAGGAATCTCATTTGAGATGGAATTGTTCATGGTTAAATGAGAAGTTAAATAAATGAGAGGATGATTATCAGTGTGTAGGATGGTCTCCTTACAAATAATATAATGCCTCCATTGTTTCAATGCTTGGACTAGTGCATAGATTCACTCTTTTTCATAGGTGTTGTAATTCAACTTTGTTATATAAGGTTCTCATAATAATAGGAGATGATATGTCTTATATTTAAGAATGGTGCTTATGGTAAATCGATATGCATCCATCTCAATCTCAAAGGAGTATCATAAACATAAAAGGTTGAGAATAGGTTTAGTGCACAATGTTTCCTTTGGTTCCTCAAATACTTGTTGAGTTGTTGATGACCAAATGAAGTATTAGCATTGGAGAGATGTTGTGGGCGAGAAGAAAGGTGAGAAAAATGTCAAATGAATTCCTAGTAGTAAATGAAACCACCAAGGAAAGTTTTGATGGCATCTCTTGAAGTAGGATTTTGTCATTGAGCGAGTGCACTAACTCACATTTAACAACTAGATTGAGTAATAAGAAACCCCAAGCATGAGATACAAGTCTAACCAAAATATGATTTCTTGAACTTGACTTGTAGTTGATGAGTGGGGAGGAGGTCATGTGTAATCTACATATGTTGAAGATGGACATCCCATGTCAGGATAAAAATAAGAATATCATCAACATATATCACAATACCCTATCCCATGTGTGGTCGAAAAATATCATTGATAATCCACATGAATATTGTTGGAGCATTAGTGAGACTGAATGGCATTACAAGCCATTCATATGGGCCAAATTTGGTTTTGAGGGTTGTTTTCAAGGTAATGATTCTATCCAAACCTGATGAGGTGAGATTCATTTTCGTGAAATAGAAAGTTCCCTTATGCTGATCCAACATATCCTTGATACATGACAAAGGGTACCAATTTTTTTGGTAATATTATAAATGGAATCATAATATGTTACAAGATTCCATTCACCCTTTTATTTATTTTGAATAATAAATGCGAGTGAGACATAAGGAGAGGCACTTGGATAAATGTGACCTTCATAAATGGGATTCCATGTTTGTTTCTCCAATTCATTATGCTCAACTAAGGAGAAGTGGTAGGAAGGGTAATTAAGAAAGGAAACGCTAGGAATTAGATCAATAGAATGGTGGGTGGGACATGGTGAAGATAGGTAGTGAGGCTCCGAAAACATTATTACATGTTTCCAAAATATCTAAGAGGCTAGGGGAGGAAGCTTGTCAACATTGTTTTCCTTAAGTTGTCCAATGACAATGATTCATCATTGAGGGACTGAGAGTTCACACAATTCACCAACATAGATGTTTACTATGGAATTTTGAATTCAAGGTTTTTCAAAGTACAAGCTTCTTGATGAATGTCTCATATTTGATTTCAATATTTGTTGGTTAGCCCGAGGGGCCAAGGCCACTAGAACCCACAATGGAGGCATGTTAATATTTGTCCCTATAGTTTATTGATGGCCGACCACATTGAGTAGGTGAACTCCAATAACCTCATGAACTCATTGACTTATTTATCTAATCTCCTTAATTCAATTCATTTAACAATTTTGGACTTCTTGAGATAATCAGAGTGGGGAGTCTTAGAGTGTCTAGTAGCACCTTTGGAACTCCAAGTGAAAATTGTTATTAAAAACATAGGTAGAAACAAATCCAACCTTGAGCCTTCTGCAACAAGTAATGGAGTTCTAAATAAAGTAAATAAGTAATCAAAAACAAAATCTATAATAGGGTGATCAATTGAATCCCCCTATCGCCTCATGAGTCTATATTCAAAATCAAATGACAACTTAAAACAAATTTTAGTGGGAATCTGTAATGTTACATTTTTGGCCCATTTTTGGTGAGCTTAGAAAAATTAGATATTTAATTAATTATTTTATTATGTTGTCTAAAGTCAAATTGGGCAACTAATATTTAATTAATTATTATTTAATTTTTAAATGACTTAATCAAAATATCATTATAAAGTCACTTTATTAGGTAAAGTGCACCTCTAGAAGCTTTGAGAAGGGTGAGTTGGATCTTTCTAGAAGGATCCATAGGGCCTTTAAAATGAGAGGAGAGCAAGTCGTTTGGGGATATCAAATTTGGTGATTATTTCTTTTGGAGTGCTCGGTGGAACTATGTTTTCGTTAGGGTTTTGGAAAAACCCTCTCATGGGAGTTTGATGGTGAAACCATCCACCCTAGTTAAACAAGGAGGAGGATCCATCCAGGATCTTCAACTGCACTTCATCTATGGTTTGATATCATTCTGGAGATGGAGATTCATAGGGTTTTCGTGTGGTGACCATGACATCCTCAAGGTTTTGGCCTATCTTTGTGTGTTTTTCTATTGATGTATTGCAACTGCCATAACATCCATTGGATTATTGTATTCATATATTCATTCATAATAAAATACCCTATGATTCTCTTATTTTCCTTGTGTATCTATTTTTTCTAGTAATGTGTTTGACAAAACATCTCTAGTGAAATGAATGCTAAGTGTTTGTGAAAAAAATTAATCTAATGGCCTATAAATCCATGTTATCCCTATCTATCACTAATGGGGATATTACAGTGGTACCAGAGCATATTCCTTTGCAGCTGTGGGGTTTGAGGGACAAATTTACCAGTGTGGCGGCTGAATTCACTGCTTGGTGGGTCGAGTTGCTCTTGGGAGGAAAATATTTCATTGTGTTGGCCAGATACTTAGTTGGGGGGTTGTGTAAAGTACCCTAGGGAATGTTTTCCACTATGAGGGTCAAATTTATTTTCTAGAGGCACTTATTTCATAACCTAAGCACATCTATTATGTAGGGGAAAGAAAAATAATAGTGGATGAGCGCATATTTGAAGACATAAGACAATTGTTTGGAAATAGAGCACATATTCCTGAAGAAAGAAAGAAGATTTACCTTGTTGGTAACTTCATATTGAGGCTGCACATAGTTTCTTTCAAGCTGGGTGTATTTCCACTTAGACTGGGCACATTTATCCTCATGTTCCTGATAGGAAGATCACTCCTCTTTAGCACTGGGTTATATTTTCCATTGCATGAGTTGATTTGTATGTTGTTTGGGGTCACCCTTATGTGGTTGAAGCTATATTTGACATATGATAGAAAGGACAAGTCCATACAAATCAGAATTACAACAACTATTTTCATATATATCAGATTTCTTTAGTGCCATTGTTATGATATTTCGACTTTGGGTCGATTTTATCTAAATTGAATTGAAAACATCATTTCTTTAGAAGTTGACTTGATTGGAAAATCCATTCTTCTTATTTGCTAGGTGATCTGCTCAAGATTTGGGTCGAGCTGATTGTTGACAGACATATTTCTTACTACTGGGCGAATTTAGTGGTATATGGGGCTGCATTCTTGTCCCTAGACCAAGTTTACTTCGTGGGGGTTGGGTTCTTTCTTGCTTGGTTAGCCTGAGGGGCCAAGGCTAGTGGAACCCACAATGGAGGCATGTTAATATTTGTCCCTATAGTTTATTGATGGCCGATCACATTGAGTAGGTGAACTCCAGTAACCTCACAAACTCATTGACTTATTTATCTAAGCTCCTTAATTCAATTCATTTAACAATTTTGGACTTCTTGAGATAATTAGAGTGGGGAGTCTTAAAGTGTCTAGTAGCACCTTTGGAACTCCAAGTGAAAATTGTTATTGGCGTTGATCCAACACTATAATATACCATGGCCATGACCAGTGTACGGATTTTGCTTGTAAGGAGACATCATTGGCTGATTCCCAAAATAGGACGTAGATGGTTGTGCGTGCATTACATTCAGAGGGCTTTGGGAAGGGTTGCCCCATGCCGATCCCATGGGGATAGGCATAGTACCTTGTCTGGGGTTCCATTGATTGTGAAAATAATTGCCCTAGATCGGCATTCCTGACAAGGGAACAGATCCCTGCCAATAATTCCAAGGCCCTGATGTAGAACAAGTTCCTGGGTTTGCCCCCTGTGCAGGAATAATACCCTGCATAGGAATAGGTTGTTCGAAATCGGGATTGCCCCAAATCGGGAAAGAAGCTGACGAGAAGGAGTTGTTACCAAATGCACCAAACAAAGAAAAAATTGTCGAACCTACTGGCATATTATACGAAGGTGGTCCTTGACTCCCTGCTCCAAATAAACTATGGTGTGCAAGTGGCCCGACGGACTGCTGATGCATGCCACCGAGCGAAGGGGACGAAGGAGGTATATGAACTCCCCCGTAAGGGAAAGTGTTAAAAGGAGCTGAAGTGCCCCCCATGTGGCCTTATAGAGGAGCGTTAGAGCTCCCTACCCCCAGACCTAAAGCCTGTGAAGTGGAGTAGGAAAGTAGAGGACTTGTACCTAAGCTAGGAATCTCGTATGAGAAGAGAGGGCATGTCACACTTGGTGTAAAATAGGTTGTGGCCGCCACCATAGACAGGATCGTACCACTGTGTGAGGTAGAGGTGGTCAAGACCATGGTGGCTTGGAATGATGACGGTGGGTTAGGAGGTGGAAACTCTACTGTGGTGACAACCGTAGTGGGAGTTGAAGAATTCCCAGAAGGAGTGACAACATTTTTTTCCATTGCTACGTGCGACACTATTTGGCACTCGTAAGGGTGAAACAATACAATGATGGGTACCGAAAGATCAGTGGTTGGAGTTTCAGGTGGACCAAGAGCTTTCGCTCCAAAGTCTAGAATGGTTGTTTCCTCTGGATGTTGGTCGGGCACAATTTCTTATGACCCGGTCACTTCAAAAGACCCTTGTTGGTCTAGCTTTCACCTTAGTGGTGGCGGGGGTGGCTCCAATGTAACCGGTGATAGGACTAGAAGCCTTCGTGCCACCGAGAGAAGGGGACGAAGGAGGTATATGACATCCCCTGTAAGGGAAAGCGTTAAAAGGAGCTGAAGTGTCCCCCATGTGGCCATGCAGAGGAGCGTTAGAGCTCCCTGCCCCCAGACCTAAAGTCTGTGAAGTGGAGTAGGAAAGTACAGGACTTGTACCTGAGCTAAGAATCCTGTATGAAAAATAAGGGCCTGTCGCACTTGGTGTAAAAGGGGTTGTGGCCGCTGCCATAGACGGGATCGGACCACTGTGCGAGGTAGAGGCAGTCGAGACCATGGTGGCTCAGACCAGTGATGGTGGGTTAGGAGGTGGAAAATCTACTGTGGTGACAACCGTAGTGGGATTTGAATAGTTCCTAGAAGGAGTGACATCATTTCTTTCTGTTGTTGCGTGAGACACTATCTGGCACTCGTAAGGGTGAATCGGTACGATGATGGGTGCTGAAAGATCAGTGGTTGGAGTTTCAGGTGGACCAAGAGCTTTCTCTCCAAAGTCTAAAATGGTCGTTTCCTCCGGATGTTGGTTAGGCACAATTTCTTATGACCCGATCGCTTCAAAATACCCTTGTTGGTATAGCTTTCGCCTTAGTGGTGGCGGGGGTGGCTCTAGTGTAACCGGTAATAGGCCCCGAAGCCTTTGTGACCGACGGAGCTTGTGATCCTCCATTGTGTGAGAAGATCAAAGACACTCTAGGGATTTCTATTCGTTCAAAAAACAACACACACTAAAAAATTCCCTACAAGATAAAACAAGCAAACACTAAACTAATTGGAAGAACAGTTACAACAACCAACACTAGAGCAACTTACCGGTGCAAGTGAAACTAGAACATGGAAGCACCCTCGGATTATACTATGCAAAGAGTGGCCCGATGTCTGTCCTAGGTACCGTGGTATACCCCCACAGTAACCTGTGTATGTCCCTAAAAATATAGGCAACTAGGTTGCCAGCGCGCGAATAGTCACCAAGTAGGTATAGTCGAAATCCGGGTAGACCACAATAAGCAGGGTATCGAGCCTGAAACCTGTCAAGGGTATCAAAGAAAGTGGTCTAGAAAAAAACTGAGGACCTCGAATGGATTTGAGACCCACAAAACTCCATGGCAAATGCAATCGACGGAATCCCAAGACAAGCCCTCTATATGTGTTCTCCACTACGATTGGTCCAACTTTGGAGGGGTTATATCTGCTACCTTTCCCCACACGACCTCGTGCTTATCCCCTGTGTTAGAGGGGGGTCCCTGATGACTTTCACAATACTGGACTTTGACACTCCCTATCTCAGACTCCAATGTTTGATTTTAATGGCCTTGAAGAGTTTCCTCTCCAACCTAATTTAATGCCCTAACCCTAAACTAGTTGGTTGACACTACAAACATAAAAAGTCTAATGAATTTTAGATTTAGCGTTAATTTTTATGGCTTGTCTTAAGTCAAATGTTATGAAAGTGAAACTAGTGATGTTTGAAAGACGAAAGTAAAATAAACAAAAAGCTGGAAACAAAAACCTTTACTTAACTCAACTCTTAAACAACTTTTCAAACTTAAATTTTTTTCTAAGATCTTTGAACAACAAAATCAAAGCAAGATTTCACTCGACTATGAGCTACTTATGATCTAAGTAAACCATCAAGAACTTATGAAAGCAAAGAATTTTCCCTGGTTACTAATGTAAAACAACATTTTTTAACCAAACAAAGAAATATATATATATATATTTTTTATTTGAATGCTCACAAAGAAAAAAGGAAAAATATCAACTAGTCAAAACTAAGAAAAATTCTGGCCTAAGCATAGATCACGAAGAGTCACCTTAAAAATCACACACAAGCAAATTAAAATTGGACTCTCACACTTGTCTAAAAATACTATAAAAGAAATTTTTGAGAAAAAATTCTAAATGAAAAAAGAAATCTATTGTTGTGATCAAACCTAAGTTACTGACCGCTATGACAGAGACCCAAAAACCTGAGAGGTATAACTCTTGTCAAAGGAAAGGATGATTGCCTTACGTTCAACAAAAATTCTCTCTACAAGCACACTACTGGCAGTTCAACAAAAAACATGTGCACGTGAGCTATGTAAAGTCAGAGCACATGTACATGCGTGCTGGCCTTAAACAGGCCGTGTGTATATCTAAAACTCTATGACAAATGAAAAACCAAGCAAGTCGGCCCATGAAGAGACTAATAGTACCGAGAAACAAAATATCTTGAAGACTCAGACACTTACTTTAATAGAAAAAAGAAAACAATTCAAGGAAAACTTCATAGAACAAACCAATCCGAGGTGAAAACTAAGATATAGACTGCAAACAACAAAGACTAGAAAGAGTTCTAGAAAACCCCTGAGAAGGACTAATTCTGACAGGGAAGAGGATGACTGACTCTCTAAAAGAATTTTTCTAGAATCATACATGTGACTGACACTTCCTCAGCTAGCGTGTACACACGCGCTGTGAGAATGTAGGGCACGGGTACACGCGTGTAGACCTTATACAGGCTGCGTGTACCTCTGTGGGTCTCAGAAAAAAAAAATACAGTCAAGCAAAGAAACAGAGATAACTGGTATGGAAGACCAAAATCTCTGTTAGCTTAGAATTTTGCAGAAACTTTAAAAACAGGAAATGAAACCAGCTCTTAAAAATACCCAAAAATATTCCCAGAAACCCTAGAGATTTCCCCAGTATGGTCACCAATTCTATTGTGAGTGGGAAATCCCCCTACGAACTAACACTTAGGGTTTAATTATGCATGCAGAAAAGACTTAAAGATTCCTACTTTCTACCATTGTGCTGGACCTAATCCCCATTATTGTTAAGTAGATACATAGTTAAGAAGATCAAGTGAGCATACCTTATTTCGGGTGTTTGATATCGATCCTTCTCCATGCTTGATCGCTCTTTGACTACAACTCTCCTCCCAAGGCTAACCTGCATTCACACAAGACAAACAAAAAACTCCACATGCAATTGATATATAGATTAATGGGTTAGATATTCAATAAACATGTATGTAATAAACCATGAAAACCTCATATGGTGGGACGGGAAAAGTACTTCTTTATTATTAACTTCAACAAATCAACTTACAATGATGAAGCTGGCCACTGCTCCACGAACCTGGTTCTGGGCTCCTCTTCAACTTTCCTCCAACTTATTTTCTCTATCTTTCTCATTGCACAAGGATGGCTAAAGGGTTGGGACAAAGGGAATGCACAATCGGGTATAGTTTCCTTACTATGATTCTCCTCTTCCAAATGGGACCCCTAACCCTTATTTTATAGGCTAGAAGAAGCTAGGTATTTGGTCGAACCCTCGGCCATGCATGGCTGGAAGGTTTAGTTAACTCACCCAAAGCTGTGTGTTCCATCAACAACTTTCCTTTTATTGTTTTTTTGTAGGTACACGTGGGCTGTTTTGGTTCAGCTAGCGTGTACACGCGTGCAGTAATGGAGCAGGGTACGTGGGCCTTTATAAAAGGTGTTTTTAAGAAGAGTTGTTGAACAATGTTTTGGCAAAGAAGGAATCTGAGATGGCCTGATGCCAGGTAAGCATGTCTGGTGCAAATTAGGGTTATAACACTTGGGACTAGCCAACTTCTACTGACGGTTCGTGTTGGGATTCTCCCATATTGCATGGGCCCTAAGCCAGATGACCAAGGGCAGTGACAAGGCCAAGTTCGTGTGGGGGAAGGAACAAAAATAAAAATTCGATGATCTGAAGCATCACTTGTGCTCAGATCTAATACTCTCCTTTCTCGATCTGCAACAACCATTCAAGATTGATATTGATGCATATGACTATGTTGTGGGTACATTTCTCACTCAACATGGTCATATGGTGGCATACCATAGTGAGACACTCTCAAATACTGTTCGAAAATACCCCAGCTATGATAAGGAAATGTATTCCATTGTACAAGCATGTATTCAATGGAAATATTACATTATGGGAAAGGAGACGATCATACACACTGATCATAAGCGTCTGGAGTTTATACAGACATAGGGAAATTGCAGAACGAATTCCATCAAAACTGGTCCACCTACCTGCAACAGTTACATCTCAACATCAAGTATAAGACATGTATCTCAAATCATGTCCCTGACTGCCTTAGTCGACCTCCTGTCGCTGCACTCACCACTATGCTCCATTCCTGTGGACATGAAGCATATGAGTGGCCCCAACTTTATCAACAAGATCCAGACTTCGCCACCACCTATCAACTCTTGGTTACATGTGCGACTGTCACTGATTTTCACATTCAGGACAAACTATTATGCCACCAGTGTAATATCCCCAGGCAGAGCCCCAGTTGAAATTATGAATTGTAAACATATTTGATAGGCTGGTGAGCCAAGTTATAATAAGCTGGGAGGCTTATGTGGTGATTAGGCCAAAGAGCCTAGATGCAAATGCCAGTGAGCCTACTATTGTATATGTGTAAATGCTCATATATTTGTTATAATTACATTGTTGCGTGTAGACTGACCACGAAGAAAGAGTTATGGGGGACTAAGCTCCACTAGGTAGGGTGAGGGGGGGGTTAAGTGTCTAGGCATAGAGGATAACCTAGAGAGCTTACCTCTAGGGGAATAATATTTTATTATTATTATTTCCTAAAGGCTAAGGTGGACATGAACGATGTTGTCCTAAGTTCCTGGGAAAGGGAATAAGTGCGAGGTGGAACACACACTGCTGTAGAAAGACAGGTGTCGACATGGGCGCATGTAGTTATAGCTAGGAAATACAACCTGTTAAGGGGCTCGATTCCCATTTTGGTGTTTCTTTCCATCCTTGCATCGGGGACCATTCTGGAGTCTCCTCACGACCCTTACGAATCTCTGGAAGTCTGTTACCCTTCCCAAAAAATTCACCAGGGATTCACGTATGGAACCAGTTCTCCTTCATCATTGCTTCTATATCTAGCATGCAACTTGGGAACCTTCGGGGTTACTAGAGTTATCCTATGTGTATCCTATGAAGTTCGAGCACCCTGTAATTGTCTGAGTTGTGTTGTGTCATAACGGTTGGTTGTTGCAGCCCACACAGTTCCTTGACTGAGTGTGGCTTGTTGCCATCGTCTGTTCCTTATTGAGCCTTGATATTGTCCTCACTTGATGGAATTGAGTTGAATCTGGTTGAATAAGTGAGTTGTCAGGCCTGTGGTTGAAGACGCAGGTTGTCAGGCCTGTGAGCAACTCTCTCTAGGTGAGAGAGTTTGTTGGGAAGTGATTTTCTCCTAGAGAGAGTCCAACACTAGCTACGGAGCTATGAGAATTCCTGATCCGGCTTGTTGTCGAGACCCTTAAAGGGGAAGTGGAACAATCGATGGATTGTGGAACAGTGAAGGTGCATATTCCCGGGGTGGAACAGGAATGTGGGGAATGAGAGTCCGTGAGTAGTGGGAGTAAGTAGGATCTTGGAGAGAATCCTTCCAGTTGCACTCTGCAATTTTTGTAAACTTAGCCTTGTCTAGGAATCCTTTTCCCTGGGTGGAGCTTAGTCCCAGCTTGGGGGTGACCCACTGCTGAGCATGATGAGAAACATGGTCTAAGGCTGGGAGGTTCATGGAAGGTCTACACGTAGTTGGTGGTATTCTATTAAAACATAAGTACCACTTTTATGTTCATTTACATGATGTGTATTTGTACATGTGTTATAATTGATGAGTAATTCTTGTATATGATGTATGTGTAGGCTTACTATTATTTCCACATTAATATGTGTATTAGCAGAATATGTTGTATGTTTATATTTATATATATTCACATGGTAATTTTCATTTCTATGAGGTAGCATGTCCTGGCCTAGGTGGCTTGGATGTGTATGATTTTTCCACAAGAATCTTTGTGTGGCATAGCCCAACAGGTTATGGCTGGGCATGCTACAAATTGGTATCAAATTGGTATCAGAGCTAAGTGAAGTGTCCAAGTAGTGGCATTTCCCAGCCTATTGGTGGTTGGGGATGCCACAAATTGGTATCAGAGCCAAGGTTCAAGCACTGAGCCTGGATGGGCCGGTTAAGTGGTCATTGGAACTAAGGAAAGGGAAATTGTGTCAAGAAGAACAAATTTTGAATCTCAGAGCATTCTGAGTGCTAAGAGGTTACCTTGGTCATGTTACAAATCTTAGGAGGTGTAGCAGTATTATAAAACCATGACAGACATGGTAATGGGCTACAGAGTAATATGGGTCATTGGAATCTGTTCAGGAGAAGGAGGACAATTCCTGATTGTCAGATATGGACAAAAGTGCAGGAGGGTTAATCTGCAAGTCCTTAAGAATTTGAGACTTCGACGAAGTATGTGTTATTGAGTGGAAGAGGCTAAAGCCCCGAAGTCCCCGAAGTGGATCTACACTGTAGATATGGGGAGAAGAGCTTGATCGTTGGATTGGGCTGAAGTTGGACCAGAACTGTTGGATCAAGCCAAGGGTGGAAGTTACGATGTTGTATGAAGGACAAAGAACTCCCAAAGCTTCGAAGTCTAGAGTAATCCATACTGTCTGTCAAAAGGGACACGTGTCAACAGATTGGCTTATTCAGGATTTCAACGTTCAAGAGAATTAGTGTGTGCTGAGGCGAGAACTCCCGAAGCCCGAAGCTCCAAAGTCCTGAAGAGAAGAAGTAGTGTGTCATGATGATATCACCTGGAGGTGACGTGGACTTCTCCTATACCTGCCACGTGACCCCACCTAGATTGTGGACAATTGTACTATGTGGACCCAGAGGGTAAAGAAGTCCAAAAATTTGGAATTCGGGAGACTGGAAGGAAGCAGGTGTAAAAAATTCCAAAGCCCGAAATTCTAGAGTGATGTGGCATGATGATGTCATCGGGAATGACGTGGACACATGGGATGTGTGCCACATGTTAGTGGGTTTTGGACCAGTCAAAGATTGAAATGCCATTTGGAATGTGACACGTGTCACCTATCTGATTGGGCCACATGTCAGTCGCTAGTATTCTGCCACGTGGCACTCCGTTTGAGCATGGTTAGTGGGCCCACATTGGCATTTATCACCATACACCAAGATCGACGGCCAGGAGGCATTGCAGGGAACCAAGTTGCAAGTGAGTTAATTCCCCAAGAAAACCCCGCAATCCAAACCGCGGTATCATCGAGGGGTTACACGTCAGTGCCAGAAGAATTGTGGGCTGAAAGGCAGGTTACTCCAAACCGTTCCCCCACAAATTGAAAGGAATTAAGTGATGTGACATGATAGTGCTTGAAAATTGAAACCCTAAGCTAGTGGATGCATGGCGATCGAGACTATCACTGGAGAAAGGACACTCCAGAGGAAAATGGAACGAGTGGGCCAAAACAACCCGAAGCCTGAAGTGTCGAATGATTGACAATCATTGATATGTTGAAGGACATGTGACAAGTGGAGATTTACTCTGGAATATCAACACCCAAGAGACAAAGGAGTTAGGAACTTTTGAAGCCAGACTTTTGAAATCCGGAGGCCCAAAGTCCCGAATAAGCACCATCAACTTAGTGTTGGGCCACAACCAGTGGTCGCATGGGCTGGGGGCTGAGAGAAAGGGGCTAGTGCCTGAAAATTATTGCAGAGAAGTGCAGAGATCAGAAAGAAAAGATCCGTGGGGATTCTTGATTGATTGAGAACCACAGAATGAAATATGAAATATTTCCTTGAATCAAATTGATTTAGGAATATTGTAGAAATTGTTAAGGAATGATGACCTGATAATTTTGATTGACTGAACATTTTTTTTGTAGAGTTAATAAACATCTAAATCAGATAAGGATTAGCTCAGAGAAAAGAGATCAACTGCACAAGGAATGCATCAAATAAGAGCACAAGTTTTAAAGGATCATAGCTTTCTACTCAAAGCTCAGAATTGAGCAAAGAAGCAGTCATTGGAAAGATCTCGGCAAGAGGATTCCAGATGTAATGGTTACATTAAAAAATAAAAAGTGCTAGAGATGTCTTCATATAGAAGAAAGAAGGAAGAAGGATAGGGAGAATTATTTATTCTACATCTGACATTTTTCAGAAGTCATTGGATTAAATGTTGGGTTCGATAAGCAGCATGGAAACCCCAAATGTAATTCTTGTTTGGAGAAGACAGTCTAGGTGACAATCTCTTCACATCAAATGTGAATTCTAGGTTGAGAAAACCATTTGCGATACATTACAATGCATGAACCATAAGTTCATATGGAGATACAAATCATGGGAATAAAGAAGGTTTTATGGAATATGAAAGAGTTTGGAGATAAGATGTGACATCTCCAAGGATCAGTCCTATAGATTAGAGGTAGGACATCCATTATTGCTATCAGAATATGCAGTGGAAGCATGGCATGAAGGTCATCAAATATGGCATGAAGGAAATTGAATATACATGTCAGAAGGATAAATCAAATTGCATCAAGAAAGAAGTTGGTGTTAACTAACCAAGGTTACTCAGAGAACATGATTGGAATTATAATTCGTTCATGCAGGAGCTGAATCAGAGGAATCCAAATAATAATGGAATGCTGAAAATTAATATCAGCATAATATGTGATGGCAAGTATGCAAATTAGACAAGGAAAAACTCTTGGATGGAGTCAAGTCCATGAACATCCTAAGATAATGGAAGAAGAAATCATGAGATAGATATCCAGCTAATAGGAATGCATGTCAACACTCCAGGGAGGAAAGTTAGAATAGTAGATGATTGCTAATGCACTCTAAAGGTGTGAAGGTATTTCCACAAGATCATGGAGATATCAAGTCAAGAATAATTTAAACATGAAATGACTTCTAAAGAGAAATCAATAAGGAACTAGGAAGAAGAANTGCAAACAACAAAGACTAGAAAGAGTTCCAAAAAACCCCTAAGAAGGACTAATTATGACAGGGAAGAGGATGACTGCCTCTTTAAAAGAAATTTTCTGGAATCATACACGCGACTGGCACTTCCTCAGCTAGTGTGTACATGTGGGTTGTGAGAATGTAGGGCGCGAGTACACGTGTGAATACCTTATACAGGCCGTGTGTACCTCTGTGGGTCTCGAAAAAAAAATACAGTCAAGCAAAGAAACAAAGATAACTAGTATGGAAGACCATAATCTTTTTTATCTCAGACTTTTGCAGAAACTTTAAAAACAGGAAATGAAACCAGTTCTTAAAAATACCCAAAAATATTCCCAGAAACCCTAGAGATTTCCCCAGTATGGTCGCCAATTCTATTGTGAGTGGGAAATCCCCCTACGGACTAGCACTTAGGGTTTAATTATGCATGCATAAAAGACCTAAATATTCCTACTTTCTAC
Organism: Picea glauca; assembly: GCA_000966675.3. NCBI lineage: Eukaryota > Viridiplantae > Streptophyta > Pinopsida > Pinales > Pinaceae > Picea > Picea glauca. Next base: position 304,190 of record JZKD02S1718346.1, read on the forward strand.
CATTGTCCTGGACCTAATCCCCATTATTCTTAAGCAAATACATAGTTAAGAAGATCAAGTGAGCATACCTTATTTCGGGCGTTTGATATCGATCCTTCTTCATGCTTGATCGCTCTTTGACTGCAACTCTCCTCCCAAGGATGACCTGTATTCACACAAGACAAACAAAGAACTCCACATGCATTTGATATATATATTAATGGATTAAAGATTCAATAAACATATATGCAATAAACCATGAAAACCTCATATGGTGGGATGGGAAAAGTACTTCTTTATTATTAACTTCAACAAATCAACTTACGATGATGAAGCTGACCACTGCTTCACGAACATGGTCCTGGGCTCCTCTTCAACTGTCCTCCAACTTCTTTTCTCTATCTTTCTCTTTGCACAAGGATGGCTAAAGGTTTGGGACAAAGGGAATGCACGATCGAGTATAGTTTCTTTACTATGATTCTCCTCTTCCAAATGGGACCCCTAACCCTTCTTTTATAAGCTAGAAGAAGCTAGGTATTTGGTCGAACCCTCGGCCATGCATGGATGGAAGGTTTAGTT
>JZKD02S1718346.1:304757-318570 GCA_000966675.3 Picea glauca
CTTGTAGTTGATGAGTGGGGAGGAGGTCATGTGTAATCTACATATGTTGAAGATGGACATCCCATGTCTGGATAAAAATAATAATATCATCAACATATATCAATATAACCTATCCCATGTGTGGTCTAAAAATATCATTGATAATCCACATGAATATTGTTGGAGCATTAGTGAGACTGAATGGAATTACAAGCCATTCATATGGGCCAAATTTGGTTTTGAGGGTTGTTTTCAAGGTAATGGTTCTATCCAACCCTGATGATTCTTAGAGGTGAGATTCATTTTCGTGAAATAGAAAGTTCCCTTATGTTGATCCAACATATCCTCGATACACAACAAAGGGTACCAATTTTTTTGGTAATATTATAAATGGAATCATAATATGTTACAAGATTCCATTCACCCTTTTATTTATTTTGAATAATAAATGGGAGTGATACATAAGGAGAGGAACTTGGATAAATGTGACCTTCATAAATGGGAGTCCATGTTTGTTTCTCCATTTCATTATGCTCAACTAAGGAGAAGTGGTAGGAAGGGTAATTAAGAAAGGAAACACTAGGAATTAGATCAATAGAATGGTGGGTGGGACATGGTGAAGATAGGTAGTGAGGCTCCAAAAACATTATTACATGTTTCCAAAATATCTAAGAGGCTAGGGTGAGGAAGCTTGTCAACATTGTTTTCCTTAAGTTGTTGAATGACGATGATTCATAATTGAGGGACTGAGAGTCCACACAATTCACCAACATAGATGTTTACTATGGAATTTTCAATTCAAAGTTTGTCAAAGTACAAGCTTCTTGATGAATGACTCAGATTTGATTTCAATATTTGTTGGTTAGCCCGAGGGGCCAAGGCCACTAGAACCCACAATGGAGGCATGTTAATATTTGTCCCTATAGTTTATTGATGGCTGACCACATTGAGTAGGTGAACTCCAGTAACCTCATGAACTCATTGACTTATTTATCTAAGCTCCTTAATTCAATTCATTTAACAATTTTGGAATTCTTGAGATAATCAGAGTGGGGAGTCTTAGAGTGTCTAGTAGCACCTTTGGAACTCCAAGTGAAAATTGTTATTAAAAACATAGGTAGAAACAAATCCAACCTGGAGCCTTCTGCAACAAGTAATGGAGTTCTAAATAAAGTAAATAAGTAATCAAAAACAAAATCTATAAGAGGGTGATCAATTGAATCCCCCTATCGCCTCATGAGTCTATATTCAAAATCAAATGACAACTTCAAACAAATTTCAGTGGGAATCTGTAATGTCACATTTTTGGCCCATTTTTGGTGATCTTAGAAAAATTAGATATTTAATTAATTATTTTATTATGTTGTCTAAAGTCAAATTGGGCAACTAATATTTAATTAATTATTTAATTTTTAAGTGACTTAATCAAAATATCATTATAAAGTCACTTTATTAGGTAAAGTGCACCTCTAGAAGCTTTGAGAAGGGTGAGTTGGATCTCTCTAGAAGGATCCACAGGGCCTTTAAAAGGAGAGGAGAGAAATTCATTTGGGGATATCAGATTTGGTGATTATTTCTTGTGGAGTGCTTGGTGGGACTGTGTTTTCGTTAGGGTTTTGGAAAAACCCTATCATGGGAGTTTGATGGTGAAACCATCCACCCTAGTTAAACAAGGAGGAGGATCCATCCAGGATCTTCAACTGCACTTCATCTATGGTTTGATATCATTCTGGAGATGGAGATTCATAGGGTTTTCGTGTGGTGACCATGACATCCTCAAGGTTTTGGCCTATCTTTGTGTGTTTTTCTATTGATGTATTGTAGCTGCCATAGCAGCCATTAGATTATTGTATTCATATCTTCATTCATAATAAAATACCCTATGATTCTCTTATGTTCCTTGTGTATCTATTTTTTCTAGTAATGTGTTTGACGAAACGTCTCCAGTGAAATGAATGCTAAGTGTTTGTGAAAAAAAATAATATAATGACCTATAAATCCATGTTATCCCTATCTATCACTAATGGGGATATTACAGTGGTACCAGAGCATCTTCCTTTGCAGCTGTGCGGTTTGAGGGACAAATTTACCAGTGTGGTGGCTGAGTTCACTGCTTGGTGGGTCGAGTTGCTCTTGGGAGGAAAATATTTCATTTGTTGGCCAGATACTTAGTTGGGGGGTTGTGTAAAGTACCCTAGGGAATGTTTCCCACTATGAGGGTCAATTCTTTTCCCTAGAGGCACTTATTTCATAACCTAAGAACATCTATTATGTAGGTGAGGGAAAAATAATAGTGGATGAGCGCATATTTGAAGACATAAGACAATTGATTGGAAATAGAGCACATATTCCTGAAGAAAGAAAGAAGATTTACCTTGTTGGTAACTTCATATTGAGGTTGCACATAGTTTCTTTCAAGCTGGGTGTATTTCCACTTAGACTGGAAACATTTATCCTCATATTCCTGATAGGAATATCACTCCTCTTTAGCACTAGGTTATATCTTCCATTGCATGAGTTGATTTGTATGTTGTTTGGGTTCACCCTTATGTGGTTGAAGCTATATTTCACATATGATAGGAAGGACAAGTCCATACAAATCAGAATTACAACAACTATTTTCATATATATCAGATCTCTTTAGTGCCATTGTTATGAGATTTCGACTTTGGGTTGATTTTATCTAAATTGAATTGAAAACATCATTTCTTTAGAAGTCGACTTGATTGGAAAATCCATTCTTCTTATTTGCTAGGTGATCTGCTCAAGATTTTGGTCGAGCTGATTGTTGACAGACATATTTCTTACTGCTGGGCGAATTTAGTGGTATATGGGGCTGCATTCTTGTCCCTAGACCGAGTTTACTTTGTCGGGGTTGGGTTCTTTCTTGCTTGGTTAGCCCGAGGGGCCAAGGCCAGTGGAACCCACAATGGAGGCATGTTAATATTTGTCCCTATGGTTTGTTGATGGCCGATCACATTAAGTAGGTGAACTCCAGTAACCTCACGAACTCATTGACTTATTTATCTAAGCTCCTTAATTCAATTCATTTAACAATTTTGGACTTCTTGAGATAATTAGAGTGGGGAGTCTCAAAGTGTCTAGTAGCACCTTTGGAACTCCAAGTGAAAATTGTTGTTGGCGTTGACCCAACACTATAATATACCAAGCATATTAGAAAAAGGAATGAATGATTCACTATATGTGACTGGGTTATCAATATTAAAAACAGAGGTAGAAACAAATCCAACCTTGAGACTTTTGCAACAAGTACTGGAGTTCTAAATAAAGTAAATAAGTAGTCAAAAACAAAATCTATAAGAGGGTGGTCAATCGAATCCCCCTCTCGTCTCATGAGTCTATATTCAAAATCAAATGGAAACTTCAAACAAATTTCAGTGGGAATCTGTAATGTCACATTTTTGGCCCATTTTTGGTGAGCTTAGAAAAATTAGATATTTAATTAATTATTTTATTATGTTGTCTAAAGTCAAATTGGGCAACTAATATTTAATTAATTGTTATTTAATTTTTAAGTGACTTAATCAAAATATCATTATAAAGTCACTTTATTAGGTAAAGTGCTCTTCTAGAAGATTTGAGAAGAGTGAGTTGGATCTCTCAAGAAGGATCCACGGGGCCTTTAAAAGGAGAGGAGAGAAAGTCATTTGGGGATATCAGATTTGGTGATTATTTCTTGTGGAGTGTTCGGTGGGCCGATGTTTTTGTTAGGGTTTTGGAAAAACCCTCTCATGGGAGTTTGGCTTCGATGGTGAAACCATCCACCCTAGTTAAACAAGGAGGAGGATCCATCCAAGATCTTCAACTGCCCGTCATCTATGGTTTGATATCATTTTGGAGATGGAGATTCGCAGGGTTTTCGTGTGGTGACTGTGATATCCTCCAGGTTTTGGCCTATCTTTGTGTGTTTTTCTATTGATGTATTGTAGCTTCCATAGCAGCCATTGGATTATTGTATTCATATCTTCATTCATAATAAATACCCTATGATTCTCTTATGTTCCATGTGTATCTATTTTTTCTAGTAATGTGTTTGACGAAACGTCTCCAGTGAAATGAATGCTAAGTGTTTGTGAAAAAAATTAATCTAATGGCCTATAAATCCATGGTATCCCTATATATCACTATTGGGGATATTACAATGGTACCAAATCATCTTCCTTTGTAGCTGCGGGCTTTGAGGGACAAATTTACCAGTGTGGCGACTGAGTTCACTGCTTGGTTGGCCGAGTTGCTCTTGGGAGGAAAATATTTCATTGTGTTGTCCAGATACTTAGTTGGGGGGTTGTGTAAAGTACCTTATTCTGAGGGTCAAATTTATTCCCTAGAGGCACTTATTTCATAACCTAAGCGCATCTATTATGTAGGGGAGGGAAAAATAATAGTAAATGAGCGCATATTTGAAGACATGAGACAATTTTTTGGAAATAGAGCACATATTCCTAAAGAAAGAAACAATATTTACCTTGCTGGGAACTTCATATTGTGGAAAAATATTTTCCATGTGAAACACCGCAAGAAATGGTTTACAATGTTTTCATTCTAAATTTTTCTTTCTTTTGGATTTTCAATTTTGTAAAATTTGAATGACCTTGAAAAATCATAAATTATTTTTCTAGTTTTGTAATGTATCAAAGATAATTTCAAAGCAAGTTGTCTTTAATTTTGGCAAAATAGACAGAATCGAGAAAATTAAATATATGTTTAATAACGCTATAGGTGTAAAAACTAAACCTTAACATGTTAGCCTCTTTGAAATATACAATCATTAAGTCTAAGTATACCACTTAGACTGGGCACATTTATCCTCATATTCCTCATAGGATGATCACTCCTCTTTAGCACTGGGTTATATCTTCCATTGCATGAGTTGATTTGTATGTTGTTTGGGGTCACCTTTATGTGGTTGAAGCTATATTTCACATATGATAGGAAGGACAAGTCCATACAAATCAGACTTACAACAACTATTGTCATCTATATCAGATCTCTTTAGTGCCATTGTTATGAGATTTCGACTTTAGGCTGATTTTGTCTAAATTGAATTGACAACATCATTTCTTTAGAAGTCGAGTTGATTGGAAAATCCATTCTTCTTATTTGCTAGGCGATCTGCTCAACATTTGGGTCGAGCTGATTGTTGACAGACAGATTGCTTACTGCTGGGCGAATTTAGTTGTGTATGGGGCTGCGTTCTTGTCCCTAGACCGAGTTTACTTCGTGGGGTTGTTATTCCTCCATGTTCGGTGACGTATTTGATCAAAGGCTCGAGTTAGAGGTGATTAAAATTTGAGATATCAAGCAAAAATCGTGGGGTTCTCCTCCAAGCGTTTTTCCTGTGTGCTGGGTATTTTTCCTGTGGATGAGGGCACGATCTGGAGTGAGGATTGGGTTATTTCTTAAGTATGAGTAATGATATGATCTATGGGTCAATTTCCCCTTTATCTTCTGGTTGAGTGAGACACCAAGGGACATCATACTTGTCATGGCAAGTTTTCCTTGCATCTAGGTTGATCATTGTGAAGTATATTGATTTCTGTGAAGTTTTTTGTTGTTGATTGGGGGTCAAGCTAAAGTATTAACTACAGTCCAATATTCCTTGAAATTGCAAGCCAAAAATCCCTTATGGGACGAGTTACTGATTGTTGGGCATACCCCTCCCAGTCGGGGTTGAGCATTCCTTCCATTGTGGGACGAGTATCTTCCTTGCTGAGCACATTTCACCTCTGTTGTGTGACTTATCTCAGACCTGGCTGAGTTATTTATCTGTGGGGAGCGTGTATCTCAATTGCTGAGATTTAATCCAATGTTGGGCGTATTGATGTGGATGGACAACTACAAAAATGTGGCACTTCATATATGCTTACTGTCTCGAGTGATATCTTTGTTGTAAAAGAGGTCAACATACTAGTACATCATTTGTTGTGTATACAAATTGTATTCAATAAATGGTCTGAGCCTCTTGTTGTTAGTATTATTGGTGTTAATGTATATATGTGTGTGTGAAACAATTTCCATTCAAGACCAGATATTCATATGAACAACAACAACCAAATATATATATATATATATATCATCCGTATAGGATACTTTCCATGATATGGGCAGGGGATAAACATGGATTACAAATTTTTTCAGAGTCATATTCTATATCAGTAGAAAAAGATCAGAGTGCACAGTGGTAGTCCAATAGTTATCCAAGTTGAATAATGGTATAAATTTGAACCAGAGAAATAAAAAACTTCATAACAGATTGAGAAATCCTAAGAGGGATTTTACAGCCCATCTACTCTTTGGTATCAGTTGACATTACTGTGGGAAGAATATTAGTGACACCTAACACCTTTTCAGGAGATTATGCAAGAGTTTCTACTTGTATGCAACTTATATTGCTACCCTCGAAAGTTATTTTCAGCTACATCACTAGTGTATGAGCAAGACGCCTTGGAAAAAGGTCCATACCTTATTATAGAGGTTAAACACAACAAAAAATAGTTATAATTTGTGGATAGGGATCATAGTTATAATTATCATTATAAAGTCACTTTATTAGATAAAGTGCTATTCTAGAAGTTTTGAGAAGGGTGAGTTGGATCTCTCTAGAAGGATCCACGAGGCCTTTAAAAGGAGAGGAGAGAAAGTTATTTGGGGATATTGGATTTGGTGATTATTTCTTGTGGAGTGCTCGGTGAGACGATGTTTTCATTAGGGTTTTGAAAAAACCTTCTCATGGGAGTTTGGCTTCGGTGGTGAAACCATCCACCCTAGTTAAACAAGGAGGAGGATCCATCCAAGATCTTCAACTACGCTTCATCTATGGGTTGATATCAGTCTAGAGATGTAGGTCCATAGGGTTTTCATGTGGCGACCATGACATCCTCTAGGTTTTGGCCTATCTTTGTGTGTTTTTCTATTGATGTATTGCAGTTTCCATATCAACCATTGAATTATTGTATTCAGATCTTTATTCATAATAAAATACCCCATGATTCTCTTATGTTCCATGTGTATATATTTTTTCTAGTAATGTGTTTGACGAAACATCTCCAATGAAATGAATGCTAAGTGTTTGTTAAAAAAATTAATCTAATGGCCTAGAAATCCATGGTATCTTTGTCTAGCACTATTGGGGATATTGCAAAATCTATTGCAATTGAATTTTTGGATTGCTATAATGAATTCCTATTCGCAACTTCGATTTGGAATCATGGCATATTAAACATACTAAAGTGGAAATTAAATCACACGACAATCAGACCAAAACTCAATATTCAGATAGATCCACAAAGATGAAGTGATTACACACAAATTTCAACATTCAATGGAGGTTTCTTTTTATTATCCTCAAGAGAATTTTTTTTTAAAGGGGATATCTATACAAAATCTCTATGTATTATTAATCACCAAAAATACAAATTTGTAGACTGACATGGCCCAGATACACCTTCGCTTAGTGTGGAAAGGCCCCTTGTCTCCTTCTTCCATCAAAATTCGAGTAGGTTGCACTCTTCGAGATTTTTTTTCTTCTATAGTACTCCCTCAAGTTCTCTTGCATCTCCGTTTGTTTCCATCTTCACTAGAACCCTTATTTTTTTATTGAGATTCCTTTGGAAGGCCAACCATCACAATTATTCGTTTCCACTTCCATTTTCCCAAATAGGACCAAAAATAAAATAAAACATAGATATGTTTATTTACAAAATTTACAATTGTATGTAAAACATCCAATTTGGATCACACCTTCCCATTTTAATGCTTTTGGTCCCTAAAATATGGACCATTAAGGAGACAGAAGCACAAGGCCTCCATTTTTCTCTCCATGTCCACCATTCCCTTGCCGATGAAGGTGGTTTGTTTCCTACTTGACATCCCTATCCCATGAGTATGTAATACCCAACATCACCCTGCAGGTGTCCAATGGTGAAACTTCACATTCTACCTCATCAACATAGAAGACACTAATGAAAAAATTGATTTTACATCTCCGAGTGATTCTCATATTAGTTTTCCCTTGCAACCATATTAATGAACTTGGTTTCACTAGATTGTAGGTTTCTAGACCAATCTCATCAAATGATGTTTTGTTAACTAGGTTACATTGAGAACCATTATTGAACAAGACATTTTCCTTTTGATTCTTCACTTGAACTTTGATTCAGAATGGCACATGTTTATCTGCACTTTCCTTTGGTTGTTGCAATGTGGTGCAAACTATGGATTCATCCAAAAAAAAGGTGCTTTCTACCACTTCTATTTTACCTTGACTGCTTCCTTTTATTTCCCCTTGGAATTTATCCAATTTGGATGTAATTCCAGATGAATTTTCTAGCACTTTTCTTCTATGTTCCCATCCACATAACAATGTTTTCAATTCCTATTAGGATCCCTCCTTTTCTTGGTTGTGGATTTCATATTTTTGTTGTTCGAAAACACAAGTATTCCAACAAAGGATGAACACCTTTAGTAAGCACTCACACAACCATATCAAACATAAACACATCAATTTTTTTACATGGTAAAAACCCTATGGGGAAACATCCACGACCCTAGCCAACGTGGGCACTTGAGGTGATTTATTATGCAAAAGAAAATATATTAAAAAGAGTTGTTCACAATCGATCATCGACAAATGAACCTCCATGCTATTTAAATAGAAATCATGGACCAATCAGGTGCTAAGACACAAATCAATATAGTTGTTAAGATCGAGGATAATATGATTCTTCAGATCACTCTATGTCGGGAACATATCATGATCGTCAGATTACAAATGCGTACTAATACACACTAAATAAACACACTTTAACCTAATGACACATTAGACCAAGTTGATCTTAACTAAATCCTAAGTGTCTAAATATCCTAACATCCCCCCTTAAGAACAACTTGGGATAGGATTGAAGGATTTACAAAGGAAAAACAATAGGAGAAGGAAGGAGGCATTAGAGCCTATCCCCCCTTAATGAAAACTTCTTGAACTCCTAACATAGATCAAAGTTTGGAAAAAAATGCTTATGTACGAGACTTTGTCTAAATGTCTACAACTTGATATTTTGTAGGGAAAAATAACACTTCAATAACTTGATTATGAATGAGATTTTTGATGAAGTGAATTTGTAGATTGATGTGTTTTTTGCATTGATTTTGAACTAGATCTTTGGCGATCTTGATGGAACTATGATTGTCGCACTAGAGGGTGGTTGGATGCTACTGCTGGAATCCAAAATTTGAAAGGATTTTTCAAATCCACAAGGCTTCTTGACTTGCATTAACCGCTCCTCGATACTTTGCTTATTGAAATTTCCCTTAACCTAGCACCCTATAGTTAATTCCAAACAAATCACTTCTTGAATAAAATCAGAACTAAGATATCAACTAAACATTTATAGAGGAAGCGTAAATAAGGAAACCAAAATCTCATGCACAATACAAAAATATAGTATTCCCATAAACTAAGCTTATCATTCAAATAACCTCAAAGCTTACAAGGGCCCCCTTATTGGGAAAATGGCTAAAATGTAAAAGACGCAAAGTACATATGCACCTAATTGGTAGATATACTTCCAACCTTGTTGTATGATCTTGTACAACAACAACATGTTTTTTATGTTGATACCCACGTTGTCATGTGCTATATGTGTGACTTAACGTTGAAACTTGTGTTGATTGTACGACCTGTTCTAGAAAACCTGCATTTTCTAGGACAATTGATCCTTCTTTTGTACTACTACTATCTCTCTTCCTTTATCCTAGATAGATGGAATTCCTTATCCATCTATCCATGATCTCTTTGAATCATAGTCCTTCGTGATCCAACTCTCTTTGCATCAACACTTGGATGAAAGTCCTCCTTCACCCAATCAATGAGATCTCACTCACTCATACAATGTATCATGTGTAATAAAAAGTCATTCTTTGCTTTTACACTCTCGAATGACTCCACACAAGAAAAAGTCCTTCTTTTCTATATCTGTCTAAAAAAAATATTTTCCTTTAACCCTTGCCATGATTTTATAAGATTGAGTTATGACCTAGCCCTATTCTCCAAAGTGATTGATGGTTGAGATTAATTCTCACCTCACTTGAGAACAACGACTATTATTTTACTCACTAATTCCAATTAAATCATTTCCTTAAATACAACTCAAATCACTAATAAAAGAACTTTACTTTAATAATTACTTTAATTAAAGTAAAGTCTCAAGGTAGAAGTCTTTGGACGATTTCCACATGCTAGACACAAGTCAATGTGGAAGTACTTGTCTGATGCTACATACATCAACACTCCCACTTAGCGAGGAAGGTACTTCTACCAAATGGATGTGGCTTTGTCTTCATTACCAGATATGCTACCATGGTTTCTCCCTCTGAAACAAAATCTATTCATTCCATCTTTCTCGGACTTGTCTTCGAAGACTTCTCTCTGATCATGATCCGAGAAGCCTCCTTCTTCTGAGCATCCTACATGGTCATATCATACCATGAATCCTTCTTGATAGAATTGGAAGGTTGTTCCTTCCCACATGAACCTGAAGGATGACTCCCTCTGAGATGCTCAACCTTAGGAGCTACCTGCTCCTTGTTCTTTTCCACTCTGTTGCTTGTCATTTTTCTCATATGATGGACCTTTACCCTATACAAGTTTCTCTCTCTAACTCCAAAAACAACTAATGTGTCTGAGCTAGATACTCTAGGATTGATCAATGCATATCCATCTTGGAATAGTATGTCAAATCCATTATTTTCAATCACTAAGACTTAAATAACACTCCCGAGTTCTAGAACCCATAACACATTCATCATTCTCAACATGCCCCTTGAATCCATTCAGAATGACACTATTTTAGATCCCTTTACTGAATTCTTGGTGCCCATACCAAGTTCCACATGAACGTCTGAGTAAAACTTCATGAAGATCTCAAACAACTATCATGCTCCTGTCATATGACATATGCCTCCACTATATATTATCCATACACCAACTAATATGGTTCCCAAGGAAGTCTCAGAAACAAGAAATCTATATGTTCAAACTTCTTGGAAAAATCATCCATTTGAGACTTTGTCAATGCAACTACCTATGATTGTGTCTTGTTTCCCTTATTGTTGTTAAAAAATTGACCTACATAATGCCCAAAGTTGTGACATGCAAAGAAATTTACTTTGCTTATGTCCTTTTTATTGTCATCTTGAGAGGTAGACTCTCCAATAGAAATCTTCTTGAACTTTCCCTCCTTTTCCTAGTTGGCAAGAGAAAGGTTCTCATCATCATTCTTTTACTAACCTCCATTCAAATATTCATCTCAAATTTATTCCTAAATGAAGTCATCCCACAATATCAACCAATTAAGGAGCTTCTCATGTGCCACGATCCCTTTTATGAACAATGTCCACTCCTTCCTGAAGCCTTTGAGTGTTATCCTCACCAACTATGAATCATCCATTTTCTCCCATATTGCATTAAGTTCTTCTCGAACATGTCGGATGTGTGTGAGATAAGTTGTCACCATTTTTGATCCTGTCATATTTGTGTCTCTTAGATTCTCTCTCGGCACCATTTTTATGTTCTCATTATTACTCTCAAATAAATCCTTCATAGCCTCTAACATTTCCCTCGTAGTTGTCTTTCCAGATAAATGATGGATCAAATGATTCTTCACTCCATCTAGAATAATGCGCCTAGATTTCACATCCTTCTGATTATGGATGACGAATTATGCCACATTTATTGGAGGAGTGATATGAGTATTAGAAAATTCCCATATCCCATTCTCCATCAATAAAAACATGATTCTCTCCTTTCAAGGAATGTAGTTGGAAACCCCATCAAACTTGTCCTCAAATCGAAATCCAATTGCCATATCCAAGATTTGATCTAATAATCTTCTATTGAAATTTCCCTTATATTATCCTATACGATCTCTACCCACACTATCTGTGCTAACAACACGACTCTTACGTTGATACCTATATTGTTCCATGCGACCTGTAACTGAATATCTGCATTGTCCCCAACAACCGATTTGACTATAGTCTGACTGCTTCCCTGAAATCTATCCTTTGATTTCTTACTATTGGTTATCGATCTAATAATATATCCTTGTAGATATGATAGATCCACTACAAAAGATAGTGGACTTTTGCTTGGTCCTTCAAACACCCAATGCAACACTCTTGAGCCAATAGATATGTCATTTTTTGATCCAAATTATTTTGAGAACGAAATGGAGGTAGAGATATAATAAGGAAATGCACATATATATTGCAAGAAGCACAGAGACACATTAATACACAATTTCTATTAATGAATTAAATATACAAAAACTATAAAAATATAGAGTGAATGAACTCACTAGAATGGTGGCAACTTATTTCTAAGAAGAGATGTGACAAATACATTCATTCACAAGAATATGTTTACAATGAGGCTCCAAAGGCCTTTTTGACATAAATAATAAATGAGAAAACCATACACATCCAAAACCCTAACCCAGGAGATGAAATGCCAAAAGGTTTGTAGGCCCCGATGGGGGTAGTTGATACATCAACTTCCCAAGGGAATAAATTTTGCATACGATCTCTTTTGGGGGCACATGATAGCTCCTTGGAAAGGTGTAGATCATTGGAAAGGTTTTGAGCAAATGGAATATGTGGGTGGCCATCTATATCCACTTGAATCATTCCTCCCCCTAGGAACTAATGTTCCCCATTGCGTCAAATTCCCGTGGGAGATAAGGAAGATTTTGATCAATATAAACATTTGTGAGCTACTTTCCTTGTTGAAGAAGTTGTCATTCTTAGCTTTTTGAAGGATTTCATGAACCTATTGCTAGAAGGGTTTGATCTGTTCAACTAATCTAGTTGCATGATATTCCCGAGTGTGGGAGGACTCTGTCAGTGAAGATGCAACATGAATAGATATATTAGTGGGGGCTAATGGTTGGAACCCAAGGATTCCTGAAAAGAGTTGTGGAAAACATAGATGATTTTAGGGGCTAAATTTCGCAAATGGGCTAATTTTCCATGGTTTTTTCAAAACAAATATTCACCAATTTCCATTTTTTCTAAAAATGATTCGCCTAGATTCCATAGAATAAAATTATTTTACCTTAAAAATTGTCAAAATTTTATAGAAACTATATAAAATCCTTAGAAATTTGAATATTTTTACAAAAATATCGCCAAGCATTTTATATTTTACATATTAAGGACTAGTAAGATTATCCCGGGTTTCTACATTTTAATATAAATTTCCATCCTTAAAATCATCCCTGGTGGAAAATAGAGCTATGAAGGACTTTGTTATAGCTTGGCTTGATTGGGAAGTCAAGAGGAACCCTCGTAGGTGAAGCAACAATATCTTTGTTCTCTTCTACAATATTTATGACCAAGGATGATTTTAAGGATAGAAATTTGTTACACATTATTTTCGTCATCCCTATGACCGTTAATGATGTAAACCTATCTGTAGTATTTAGAGGGGTCAGTAGCCTGAGTTCCTGAAGAAAGAAGGGAGAAGAACTTTTTCTGAGAAAAGAAGTTTCATTTTCCTTTGTAAAAACCCTATAAAAAATGAAGTTTGAAGGCTGCATTATAGCTAGGGTGCGAGAATGTCTGATTCTCATAGGCTGCATCATAGCTAGGTCGTGAGGATTTCGCAGTCTTCTCTATAGGTAGGGTGAAAGAATGCTTACACGTGGGAAAAACGAGCATTTTATCGAATCTTCTAGAAGGAGAAACTTCCATGGTGAGGTGGCATCCGAATGGTTTGGATCTTACTCGCTTTCATGATTTAGTGGGATCATCCTAACCT
>JZKD02S1718346.1:318620-353838 GCA_000966675.3 Picea glauca
AGGTGGCATCCGAATGGTTTGGATCTTACTCGCTTTCATGATTTAGTGGGATCATCCTAACCTCCTCACCTTATCCTCTTCATCTTATAAAAGGAGAGGATCTCTCATGGAGAAGTTCTAAGTTGGATTTGGCTTGGAATTATTAGCTTGGTTAGAGTGTCCTTGAGTTTTGCCTTTGTCAAGATAGATTGTGAATATTATCAGATCTATTCTTTTAGAATTCTTGGAGTGGAAGTGTGTGGGGAACAAAGGACAATTGGAAGGGACCTTACGACATCAAGGCCATGGTTGTAATCTCTCTTTCACATTTAATATGATACAGTAATATGATTCTTTCTTATAAAGCTTGTTGTGTTTTATTGTATGATTCATTGATCACATACATAGGTTTATATTGAGTTGATTCTATTACTGTCACTTTGGTTGGTTGCGTTCTTTTGCAGGATCATCATTGTATGAGTGTTGGAACAGAGCTAGGATGGCGATGGCGAGAGGAAACGACGTTTAAACGGTATGTCACCTATCCCTCTTTAGTTAGTAAATTAAATATTTAAAACTCAAGGAAAGCGTCATGTTCTAGTGTGTTTTTTTCTAGATCTAGGTGGATCTAGGGAGATCTATTAGTGTCTGCACCTATCGATTTATCCGATAACAAAATTGGCGACTTGACTGGGGAACGGATTGTTTCCTAGTTAGTCTAGTTTCCCTTCCTTTGATTGCTTGTTTTTTGGTTTTTGAGTCTGTGGGACATCCATCCAGACTCTCTAGATCTATAGGTTCACTTATATTCCCTGTCATTTTTCAAAATTTTCTTTGATTACAAACATTCTTGCACTGACCTCTCTACAGCCTGTGAAATCCATTGATTTTCACACCTTACTGTTAGATCCAGTGCGAACTTCTCGCACCCTACCAGTGTTTAGCCTGCGAGAATACCTAATTCTCTCACTGTACTCTACTGCTAGGCTGCGAACTTGTTTGTAAACTTTTTTGGATTGGGTCTTGTCATCTTTTGATGACCCAGTTTTGCTTTGATCAATTGGATTGAGATTTTGGAGCCTATATTGATCTGTTTACAGTCTGCTTGACATTCTTTGAGTTACTTTTAGCCACATTGGCTTTGTTTGGTTTTGAAGGATTAGTCTCTTGATTTGAGTGTATTTCAATTACAAAGCATGTGTTTTCTTTAGAATTGTTTAGGGAAAGATCAGATTTCTTCTGAATAACTCGCTTTAAAAAAAAACTTTTAGTTTGGGTTTCTTTGTTTTAAGAAAGTTCATTATTGCTTTTAGTGAAATTTTTGAAACAAAAAGATTTAATTTCTTGCTTTATATTAGATTGGGGGCATCCTTGCATTTGAAGTAGCGAAATTGCACGATTCATGGGGGGGCCATGAATCGTGCATTGGTGTACAGTACCTTTTTCTCATTTCTTGAGAATCTTTATATTGATGAGTTTAACAAATTTTGGGACATCATGCATATGGGAATGATAAATGTTTTCTCCTTCTCGTAGCATAGCTTTCATCGAAATGAACAGATTGCATCTTCATCTCTTTGCATAATTTTCGAGTCGTTCAAAACACCATATTGTCCACGCCATTTTCCTCTTGAGTAACAACAACCATAAAATAAAGCGCTTATAAAAACTGATTAGACATTTTTTATACTTTTTGGTAGAAAACCTACATTAGATTAGTTGTAGGGCTTTGGAATAGGTGTGAAAGATAAATTTCCAAAGTTGCAAACAAACATAGAATCTTGAGTTAGAGAGCAGTTAAATCCATTTATTACATTTTGTTCTGGGAAGCCCTTCTAACACAAGGGTCAATCACGAGGTCACATTGAGATTGGTAGAGTTACTCACCCTAATTTGTTGGTCTTGGTGTAGAGGTTGTGCGTATTATGGGGGTCGCTTGAGAGGTATACCCACAATGATGAGTGGAAGCCTTTCAAGTTGATTTTGGGCTAAATACCTTGCCCTTGCACATGGATCAGACTGTCGAATGTTTCCCCAGGCATCACCGTAGTGATTGGTAACCTTAGGGGCCTATCTCTTTAGGGTATTTACACAAGGTGATTGTGGAGGGGCAAGTCTTCATGGTACCTGGAATCGACGTTGGCCAAACTCACTTGGGCTCCTTGGAGGGTATACCCATGATTATGTGTGGGAGCTTGCACCAGGGTGTAAGTCTGTTAAGCAGGTCGTCAACATAACTTTTCCACCTGCTCTATCTCAGCCCCTTCTTACTTTGTTCTCCTGACGTTGGATTTCATCACCAACTAGTGCGTTCATTGTGAGAAGGTTTTGTTTGCTTTTTTTCTTACTAGATTTTTAGTGTGTGTTGTTTGTTTTCCCTAGTGGACTCTAAATTGGATCTTTTTTTTAATGGCGTCAGTTCCTGAAATGACCAATGAAGGAACCCCTTTTCCAGGGGAACCTTTTGTTTTTCCTTCTTACGGAAACATTGGTCCTCCTCACATCGCTACTTTGAGCCTTCCAGGTCTCACAATTGGATTACCGGTATGGTTGTTTTCCACTCAGGTAATCTCGAATACAACAAGTGCTTCAGTCATAAGCACTTCCCCCCAAGAACATCAACCTCATGTTGATCCTTCACCTTCTTCACTAGTAAGGTCTTATTTGCCTTCTTCGCTTGCAAGGTCACCTTCCATTTCATCTTCTTCGTCGAGTGAAAGTTATGAATCTAGTAACCCAGTGAATAAGAAGAAGAAGAAAATAAAGATTAAGAAGAAGAAAGATAAACAAGGGTCAAAACCTCCAACCACTGTCAAACATGTTGAAAAGCAACTAGTTATTTTTAATCGTGTTGGGAATGTTGATGATGTCAAGATCACCCAAACAACCCGTAAGTCCAAGTACCCTTGCAGGCTTTGTAAAGGTAGTCATCTTCTTAACGAATGCCCTGGTCTATCCAAGGTTATAAAAGCATGGTCTACACATCCTCGCCAACCCATGTCATTAGCCTTTGAACAACATGTTGATGACTTCCCGTCGACTAGTCAAGATACCATTGGGAAGAAGAAAAGTATAGTCAAGTTCTCGTGCATGTTATGCAAAGGGAGTCATCTCACTCACATTTTCCCTTGTATGGACGAAACCTCAAAATTACTGGAAGACATGACTGTTTCATAGCCTCAACTTCCAGCTTCTTATCACAACATTACTCTTGACCCCCCTATAGTTGATGGAATGATCACTCTGGTCCCTTCACTATTCAATCTGGTTGATCATGTCGTCAATCTGGTCACGTCCTTAGTTGAACCAATTGACAAATTCGTTGATCCGATACAATCCTCGGTCAATCCGACTCTCCCCTCAAAGAGTGAAATTAAAGCGGTCGATATGATCCCATCCTCGGTTGATCCCCCTCTCCCGTTAGAGAGTGTCACCCAAGTGGTCAATCCATTTCCATCTGTCAACCCCAGTCTCCCCTTGGTGAATGCAACCCAAGTGGTCGATCTAATCTCATCATCAGTCGATCCTATTCTCTCGCTAGAGAGTAAACCCGATACTGCCCATGTTTTTCTTGTTGATACAGAATCTACCGTGCTGGGGGCTCTTCCTCCTTCTCTTGTGGAACCCCCTCCAAGTTATGAGGCCATCCATTTTGATTGGGGTGTGCTAACTGGACCTCGTCTTCCCTCTCACATTCCTTTCCATATTATGGTATAGGTTTGTGGTCAAGATGTTCCTCAGACACTGATAGATGAAGGTGCATCCATTAGTATTTTGTCCTCTTTTGCTTGGCAAGCTTTGGGTTGTCCTCTGCTTGCACCAGTTACACAAAATATATTATCTTTTAATAGAAGAACTAGTCAACCTTTAGGAACCCTTCCTTAGTTTCCTGTAACTTTGGGAGGGAAAACTGTCTTCGTTGATTTCATGGTAGTCCAAGATCCCTTGGATTTCTCTTTACTTCTTGGGCGGGATTATGCCTATGCCATGAAAGCTATTGTGTCCACTCTTTTTCATGTGATATATTTACCTCACGATGGATGGGTTGTGACTGTTGATCAACTTTCATTCATTGACCCCACCTGGATTACATCCCTGAATGGTTCTTATATGCAAATGGTACTGCCCCCGCCACAGGTCAATTATGTGGTGTTGTTGCCCATGGTTTCAACTTCTAATGACTTAGATCCAGTAGTTGACATGGTGATCTCCTCGATAGGGTTGTTAGAGCCTGATCTCTTTACTCCTGTCGCGATCCTCGACATGGTGTCCTTCCAGAGTGTGTTTCTTCCTTCTAGCGAAGACCTCTTGGAAGCCATGACCGAGTTTTGTCCCTTGACATTGTGTCATTCTAAAGCATTGTCCTCTTGGAATCCATGATCCAGAAGATAGACCCTGAGGATAGTTTTTGTGTCTCTGAGGAAACCTCGTTAAAAAATGAAACAAAGGTCTTTGAGCATGGTTTTTTTTATTTCAATATCATTAAAAAATGAAACCACTTACGAGGATAGTTTTTCTGTCTCTATGGCAAACTCGTTAAAAAATGAAACAGAGGTTACGAGCATAGTTCTTGTTTCTATGCCAAGCTCGTTAAAAAATGAAATAGTTTTCCCCCTCTCTATTTGAGTCAAGTCCTTCATCTAGTATTTGAAGCTTCATTTCATTCTCCTTTGTTGTTGGATGAAATGAAGCTTGGGGGGAATTTTCCTCAGCCTCTTGACTTCATGCTGAAGTTGAGCCGCTAGCTTCTTAAGTTGGGGGCTAAGTACCAACCATCCATGTCTTATGCGTTGGGAAGTCCAAGCATAGTTTTCTATGGTCCAAGCTTGTGTAAAAATGAAACCACCTACCTCAAGCATAGTTTCCTCTAGTTCAATCTTGTGTAAAACTGAAACCAGGTCCAAGCATAGTTTCCTCTGGTTCAAGCTTGTGTAAAAATGAAACCAAGTCCAAGCATAGTGTTTTTTTGTTTTAAAGCTTACGTAAAAATGAAAACAATCCTGAGCTTAGTCTTTGTTCTTTCTCATGCTCGTAAATACATGAGAACAAGTTACCGATCTTACTCTTTGTTCTTTCTCATGCTCGTAAATATATGAGAATGCAACCGAGTATACTTTTATCACTTTTTTGGACTCATAAAGGTTATACGAAAAATAAACCCACTGGAGTTCCCTTTAATCTCTTTTCAGACTCTCTAAACATGAAAATATTGTCGAGCGACCTTGTTCTTTTCACGCTTGTTAAAGTATTTGAAGAAAATGTCTATTGAGTGATGGTTTATCTTTTTTTCAATCTCATCAAACTACTTTACAAAAAAGGAACTGAGAGAGTTCTCTTTAAGTATTTTTTAGACTCTATAAACATGAAAAACCCCTGAGTTTTCTTTCTTTGGACTCATAAAACAAACATTAAAAGGCATATATGGGACTGAACCACTTCTTCCTAGGGTTCGTTAAACATACTCTGAGGGACTCGTCTGAAGGATGAGCTTAAATTGACAAGCATATGTTATCCTCCTCAAGCTTGCGTAAAAATAAAGAGGTACTCGCCAGAAATGGTGGGGGAAAAGATTGGGAAATAAATATGTCTAAACTTATATTCCATGGAAGAGTCACTTTTGAACATGACACCCTTTCACTCATCTTGTGTCTAGGTTGGAAAATCCACTTGTCTCCTGATCATACTCCTTTATAAGATTACAAATTGGTCTGTGATCCCTGTTGTTGAGTCAGTGTTTCCAAGACAATTGTCATGTCATAAATATGTTCAAAATGAAGTTCAACCTGAAAATCCTTCTGTTGCATCAACCATTCTGCAGTCTTTAAACCTTCTATTGCATCGACCATCCCTGATTCAGTCCTGAATCACTTGTTACTCTGACCTACATCAAATCTTGTTACTTGTTTCGAGTCATTGATGTGGGATACATTAAGGCCCTCCTGTGACAAGTCTTTTCCTGTCGACTTCAACTCATTATCCAGGAATTAGACTTAGAAACTAATTGTTACCATGGAACTTGCATGCCTCAATGGCAGGTTTCCTTGCTTTCGACAGTGGGTTTTCATTATTGACCCCTGATCGGGAGATTTCGCAGAGTGTTCGACCTCAGCTCATTTATTCACATTCGTTGGATTGTACCAGAGTACCTTGGGAGTCATTGACATTAATGGTGAGTTCCCTCGCACTTGTTAACGATATACACTAATGACCGGTAATCAAGTGGTTTCTACCATTTTTGACTTCAGCACATGTATTCACTTGGTTAGATTCATACTATAGAGTGGCGGAGATGAAGACCCTGGATATTTTCTGACAGATCCAGGTTGCGTTGGAGTATATTCAGTGTACTGTTTCATAGATCCACATTGTATGTCTGGTGGCCATGTTCAAATTTGAAACTTTAACACATATATCCACAGTGTATTTTTGGTGTCTATGTTCAGATTTGATTCATAACGGCATGGATCCACGGTGTATGTTTGGTGGCCATGACCTTGTCTTACTTGACATGGATCTTTGCATGTCAGCATTTATGCTCTGATTCATTTGTATTCTGAGTATGGGAATGCCTACCTCAGTGATGATGTATTATTGTACTATATTTCCTTGTTTGTTGGCAGGTTTTTGACCGACTGTTCCTTATTCCCTACACACACTCGACAAAGTATTTCATCTATCACTCTATTATAGCTTCATACTTTGGGAGGATCTCTGTTACACATTATTTTCATCATCCCTATGATTTTTAATGATGTAAACCTATTTGTAGCCTTCAGAGGGGTCAGTAGCCTGAGTTCCTGAAGAAAGAAGGGAGAAGAACTTTTTCTGAGAAAAGAAGTTTCATTTTCCTTTGTAAAAGCCCTATAAAAAAGGAAGTTCACAGGTTGCATTATAGCTATGGTGTGATAATTCTTGATTCTCACAGGATGCATCATAGCTAGGTTGCGAGGAGTTCACAGTCTTCTCTATAGGCAGAGTGCGAGAATGCTTACACGTGGGAAAAATGAGCGTTTTCTCGAATCTTCTAGAAGGAGAAACTTCCATGGTTAGGTGGCATCTGAATGGTTTGGATCTTACTCTCTTTCATGATTTAGTGGGATCATCCTAACCTCCTCACCTTATCCTCTTCAGCATATAAAAGGAGAGGAGCTCTCATGGAGAAGGGCTAAGTTGGATTTGGCTTGGAATGATTAGCTTGGTTAGAGTGTCTTTGAGTTTTGCCTTTGTCAAGATAGATTGTGAATATTATCAGATCTATTCTTTTAGAATTCTTGGAGTGGAAGTGTGTGGGGAATGGAGGACAGTTGGAAGGGACCTTATGACATCAAGGCCATGGTTGTAATCTCTCTTTCACATTTAATATGATACAGTAATATGATTCTTTCCTATAAAGCTTGTTGTGTTTTATTGTATGATTCCTTGATCACATACATAGATTTATATTGAGTTTATGCTATTACTGTCACTTTGGTTGGTTGCGTTCTTTTGCAGGATCATCATTGTATGAGTGTTGGAATGGAACTAGGATGGCGATGGTGAGAGGAAGCGACGTTTAAACGGTATGTCACCTATCCCTCTTTAGTTAGTAAATTCAATATTTAAAACTCAAGGAAAGCGTCATGTTCTGGTGTGTTTTTTTATAGATCTAGGTGGATATAGGGAGATTTGTTAGTGTCCGCACCTACTGATTTATCCGATAACAAAATTTATTTTAAAATGTAGAAACCTTGGCGAATCTTAGTATCCTTAATTTTATCTATGTTTGAAAAGTATCTTATCCTTCACCCTTTCCATTCTTTTATAATACTGAGTTATGAACTAAACCTAATCTCCAAAGTGATTTATGATTGATATTACTTCTCACCTCACTTGATATCAATGAATATTATTTAATTAACTAATTCTAAGTAAATCATTTCCTTAAATAAAACTCAACTCACTAATAAAATCACTTTACTTTAATAATTACTTTAATTAAGGTAAAGTGTCAATGTAGAAGGCTTTGGACGGTTTCCACATGATAAACACAAGCCAATGTGAAAGAACCTATCCGATGCTACATACATCAACATTGTTTTTGCTAAAGAAAGAGCAATAGCTTGTTGTTTCTTACAAGCCCAAGTGACAGGTTTAGAACCAAGGCCAAAAACATAACATGCAGTAGACTTTCAATCATCAGTGTCATCAGCCTAATACGAATCAATGAAACCAACCAACAAAGGAGTCCCCCCTAAACTGTAATATATCCAAAACTGAACTCTACTCAAACATATTGAAGTATCATTTTAGCTTATTTCCAATGGATTTCATGGGTTTTTTTTCATATACTAGGAAACAAGACCAACAACAAAGGAAATATTAGGACAAGTATGATTCAAATATAGGAGACTACCAACTAACTGATGGTACAAAGTGGAATCAAATTTGGGAGTAGGATAGGTGGCAACAAGTTTAACTCCAGACTGAAAGGGAGAAGGGGTTGGATTAGAATCATCCATGTGAAAGCGAATAACAAGGTGACAAGCATACTTAGAATGGGAAAGAAAAAATCCTTCCTTGGTTTAAAATACTTGGAGACAAAGGAAATAACACAAATAGCCTAAGTATGTTATTTCAAATTTTCTTTTAATTTGACTGGATTTCACATGGGTTAAAATTTTAGGGTCACTACTAGTGAGGGTAAGGTCATCAACATAAAGAACAAATATTATGATATGGCTTCCTGCTTTCTTGGTATAGACAATAGGGTCTGAATGACATAAATAAAATCCAGTGTCAAGAAGAAAGTTTTACATTTTGGCATACCAAGCTCAAGGAGCTTTCTTAAGACCATAAATATATTTCCTAAGGCAACAAACAAGGTTGAAGTCATTCTAGACAGGGCCATGAGGTTGTTCCATGTATATTTATTCTTGCAAATCTGCATGCAAGAAGGTGAATTTAACATCCATTTGATGGACCTCCCATTTATGTGAAACAACAAGGGCTAGAACAAGGTGGATGGAATTCATTTTGGCTACGGGGGAAATGTTTTCATTCTAGTCAATGTATTCAACTTGAGAGAACCCTTTGGAAACTAATGGTGCCTTGTGTCTTTTAACACATCCATCTAATACATAATTATTTATGTACACTCAATTACATCTGACAATTTTTCTTCCTTTCGGAAGAGGTACAAGATCCCAAGTATCATTTTCCATTAAGGAATGATACTCTTCATTCATTATTGTGTCCCAATATAGATGACATGAATCTTCTGCAAATGTTTCTGGATCATGATTCTTTGAAACTCTAGCCAAAAGAGAAGAGGCTCATTGGAACTATGAACATGTTCAACATTGATCTAAAGGATCAATGACAAGATCATTAGTTGCTTCTTGTGTTTAACAAACCCATATCAAAAGTGGTGGTGTTTATGTAGGTTCATGTTCAATGGACTCATATGTAGGAAGGTGAGTAGGCGGAGGTGGATTTCCATCCTCACTGTCATCATCTATACAAGAATAAACCATCATAGGAACATAATATGGAAAAAATGCCAAAGATGGCTTGTAGGTCAAAGACGGCATAAACGTCGAGTTAGGCTCACAAGACAAGATATCTTCATCAAATTTAACATCTATTCTAATAATAATTTCATTGGAATGAGGTTGAAGAAGTTTGTAACCTTTGGCATCTTCATAATATCCAACAAAAATACACTTCTCACTTTTAGGTTGTAAATCTTTCCTTTTCTCATCAAGAATGTGATCCTACGATACACTACCAAATACACAAAAGTGGCTTACATCTGGCTTGATTTTATTCCATGCTTCTTCTGGTGTTATATTTTTTAGAGCCTTTGTTGTTGTGAGAAATATTACCCTGCAGAAAAGATAATCTCCCCTTTGGACCAAGACTCCTATCTTTGGTCCAAAGACATAAGAGAAAAATGGTTACTACTTTCCCTATAGATCTAATCGAATCAATCAAGCAAGATAGAGAAGAAGAATGTAGTGCACCTTGTTGCGATGTTCGTCGTCGCTACTCCAATCTGCAAGCTTGATCTCCAAGATCCTCAACGCAAATGAAACCATGCAAATACTAGGAAAGGAAATATTCTTCCTACTCTATATTATTAGAGAAAGGAAATATATCTATGAAGACTGAAATGACAATAGACAAGCAAATGTGGAACACATGAACTTGAAGGGAATAGGTCAAGTTGATATTAATTGTAAAGCCAAAAAGAGGCACTTACAAAGCATGATTGATGATGCAACACTTCTCCAAGTTCTCCTCATCCAACCCTTGCATGAATATTGATGCCAAAATGTTGATGCTTCCTATAGAATCAAAGGTTTGATACCTATAATCTTTCCCCTTCACCATGGAAATTCCTTCAATTTATAGAATTTTGAGGCTTAACCACCACGGAGAAGATCACTCACTAGATCCACTAAATTGGGATCTCCAAGATTTTTAGGGAGAAAATATCTCTCAAATATTTTAGAGAGAAAATATCTCTCAAGGATTTTAAGGAGGAAATATCTCTCAAGGTCCACCAAATTAGGATTTTGTTTTGAGAAAATCTCTCAACCATCCATGTGATTCTAAACTTCTCCTTGAGATTAGGAAACTAAAAGTGAGGTGGATTCTCACACTAAATTAATTTTCTTTTTATGAATAATAATGAATGATTCATGTGCACATAGTATTTTGACCTTCATATGATATATTTCTCCTCAACATTGACTATTTATTGTGACAAATGTTCTTTCATGGTGTTAAGGTGTTGTGACACTCAAAAAAGTGAATGCAACACTAGGTAAGGTGCATATGACACTTGTGATAGTGCATGTGACACTTTGCAACACTTAGGGTGTGAAAATCAAGTGTGACATTTTGGTGTGTAACAGATGCCCCCTAAAGTGTGAGGTCAGAAGAGAAACTTATGGCCAAAACACTTTACAAATTCCTCAATGCAAGGGTGTTGGAGTTGGATAACCTTGTACAAGATACAAACAATCATCAATTAGTATACAAATATGTTATATTTCTAAGGAAGACATACTTATGCTCGGAATACAAGATGACTCAAAGCATGGCCACCGACCAATACACTACAAATCCATGAGAATACTGAATAAGGATATGGCCACCAAAGATACAATGTGGATCCATACCTACATGACATGAACCGATCACATCCATGAAAAATACACAGTGGAGCTACGAGATGACAAAACATAGACATATATCAATACAATGTGGATCTATGTGACATTATATATGTCAATAAGATTTCCAGCATGATGATTGTACTAAAATATTTTACATGCTCAAATGATCTCCATTGCAGCCTGGGCAAAGCACATAACTAAGTGAGCGCCCAAACCAGGGTCTTCATATCGATCCATAAATAGTATGAATCTAGCCATGTGAATAGATGATTTGATGTCAAATATGGTATAAACCACTTGATTACCGGTCATTGAGGTAAACCATTAACAAGTGCGAGGAAAATCACCAATGATGACAATGGTTCCCAAGGAACTTTTAGTACATTCCAATGAATGTGAAGAAATGAGTTGATTTCGAACATTCGTGGAATCATCCAATCAGATTTCAATGATATAAAAATATTGGCGAAAGCGAGGAGGCCTGACATTGAAGCATGAAGGTCCCAAGGTACTATCTAGTTTCCAAGTCTAATTCCTATATAAACTACTGAAGTCAAAAGGAACATACTCATCGAAGGAGGGACTTCATGTATCCCCCATCATCGAAACTAAACTGAAAAGGAAAGGGATGTGAGATGGTGGATCAAATGAGTAAGGAATGGCATAGGAAACATAAATTGGTAATACCGCAAATGGATGGTTTGAAGTGAAACCTCCCTTGAACATGATGAAGAATGACAAGTAACTTGGCAGCATTGAATCGACGAGTACTAAGAACATAATGTGGTATGGACCTAACCCCTCATGTAGGTATAATAATATATTACGATGTAATAAAGGTCAATATTAATAAGGCCTAGCAATAAGGAAGAATAAGTCAAATGTAATAAGACCTAATAGAAGCTTTCGCTTCTAGAAGGATCTTCCTCTAGATGGTTATTTTGATAGACATATTTAGTATAAATAAGAGTCGAGGGTATGAGAAGTGTTGTCTTGGATATTATTATAATAGAGCTCTTCTATGTTGGAGGTTATCCCCTCAAAGAGGCAAGTGAACATTGCTCTCAGTAATCAAAGTTCTCTTTC
Organism: Picea glauca; assembly: GCA_000966675.3. Lineage (NCBI taxonomy): Eukaryota > Viridiplantae > Streptophyta > Pinopsida > Pinales > Pinaceae > Picea > Picea glauca. The sequence goes on from JZKD02S1718346.1 coordinate 330,848, forward strand.
AAGTGTTATTCTGGTATCATTTTGGTATTATTGTGGTGTTGTTATGGTTATATTGTTGTTCATATACCATTTCTAGAATTTTATTTCTGTTCTGCATACTTTTTATATCTGGAATATTACAAGTGGTATCATAGAACTTTCCTCAGCAGAAAATTGTGGGTTAATTTTTTTTCAGGGTAGAGATGTATTCCGACGTATTTAAGCTACAAAGATATGTCATTATGCGCATAAACCCATGGTCGTGGATTCATACATGTAGTAAATACAAGTGGTACTTAAGCACACATCTGTTGGCCACTCTTGTAGCCCTTGTTGGTACCCCTTTGAGTGGTAACGCATCAGACAACACCTGTATATATGGATCGACCTAGATTTCCTGAATCCCTCTTTAGATAAACTGATCGGTCTCCTAACTGCTATAGTGTCATCAAGAACAACACTAAGGAAGATACTCTTTAGTACCTGGGTAGTCGGGTAGTACGACTAAGGGCATGGTCTAGCCTTCTTAATTGGTGCCCTGAGATATTGGGTCAAGTACTACTAGCAAAGGAAACCCTGCAAATACTAGCAAAGGAAATCTTCATCCTACTCTATATGATTAGACAAAGGAAATATATCTATGAAGACTGAAACGACAATAGACAAGAAAATGTGGAACACATGAACTTGAAGGGAATAAGTCAAGTTGATATTAATTGTAAAGCCAAAAAGAGGCACTTACAAAGCATGATTGATGATGCAACACTTCTCCAAGTTCTCCTCATCCAACCCTTGCATGAATATTGATGCCAAAATGTTGATGCTTCCTATAGAATCAAAGGTTTGATACCTATAATCTTTCCCCTTCACCATGGAAATTCCTTCAATTTATAGAATTTTGAATCTTAACCACCACGGAGAAGATTACTCACTAGATCCACTAAATTGGGATATCCAAGATTTTTAGGGAGAAAATATCTCTCAAATATTTTAGAGAGAAAATATATCTCAAGGATTTTAAGGAGGAAATATCTCTCAAGGTCCACCAAATTAGGATTTTGGTTTGAGAAAATCTCTCAACCATCCATGTGATTCTCAACTTCTCCTTGAGATTAGGAAACTAAAAGTGAGGTGGATTCTCACACTAAATTAATTTCCTTTTTATGAATAATAATGAATGATTCATGTGCACATAGTATTTTGACCTTCATATGATATATTTCTCCTCCACATTGACTAGTTATTGTGAAAAATGTTCTTTCATGGTGTCAAGGTGTTGCGACACTCAAAAAAGTGAATGCAACACTAGGTAAGGTGCATATGCCACTTGTGATAGTGCATGTGACACTTAACAATATGAATACGAAACTTTGCGACACTTAGGGTGTGAAACTCAAGTGTGACATTTTGGTGTGTAACAGATGCCCCCTAAAGTGTGAGGTCAGAAGAGAATCTTATGGCCAAAACACTTTACAAATTCTTCAATGCAAGGATGTTGGAGTTGGAGAACCTTGTACAAGCTACAAAAAATCATCAATTAGTATACAAATACGTTATATTTCTAAGGAAGACATACTTATGCTCGGAATACAAGATGACTCAAAGCATGGCCATCGACTAATACACTACAGATCCATGAGAATACTGAATAAGGATATGGCCACCAAAGATACAATGTGGTTCCATACCTACATGACATGAACCGATCACATCCATGAAAAATACACAGTGGAGCTACGAGATGACAAAACATAGCCACATATCAATACAATGTGGATCTATGTGACATTATATATGTCAATAAGATTTCCATCATGATGATTGTACTGAAATATTTTACATGCTCAAATGATCTCCATCGCAGCCTGGCCAAAGCACATAACTGAGTGAGCGCCCAACCCAGGGTCTTCATTTAGATCCATAAATAGTATGAATCTAGCCATGTGAATAGATGATTTGATGTCAAACATGGTATAAACCACTTGATTATCGGTCATTGAGGTAAACCAATAACAAGTGCGAGGGAAATCACCAATGATCACAATGATTCCCAAGGAACTTTTAGTACATTCCAATGAATGTGAAGAAATGAGTTGATTTCGAACATTCGTGGAATCATCCAATCAGATTTCAATGATATAAACATATTGGCGGAAGTGAGGAGGCCTGACATTGAAGCATGAAGGTCCCAAGGCACTAACTAGTTTCCAAGTCTAATTCCTATATAAATTAATGAAGTCAAAAGGAACATACTCATCGAAGGAGGGCCTTGATGTATTCCCCATCATCGAAACTAAACTGAAAAAGGAAAGGGATGTGAGATGGTGGATCAAATGAGTAAGGAATGACATAGGAAACATAAATTGGTAATACTGCAAATGGATGGTTTGAAGTGAAACTTACCTTGAACATGATGAGGAACGACAAGTGACTTGGAAGCATTGACTCGATGAGTACTAAGAACATAATGTGGTAGGGACCTAACCCCTCACGTAGGTATAATAATATATTACGATGCAATAAAGTTCAATATTAATAAAGCCTTGCAATAAGCAAGAATAAGTCGAATGTAATAAGACCTAATAGAAGCTTCCGCTTCTAGAAGGATCTTCCTCTAGATGGTTATTTTGATAGACATATTTAGTATAAATAATAGTCGAGGGTATGAGAAGTTTTGTCTTGGATATGATTATAATAGAGCTCTTCTATGTTGGAGGTTGTCCCCTTAAAGAGGCAAGTGAACATTGCTCTCAGTAATCAAAGTTCTCTTTCAAGTGTTGCTTCGATATCATTTTGGTATTATTGTGGTGTTTTTATGGTTATATTGTTGTTCATCTACCATTTCTAGCATTTTATTTTTGTTCTGCATACTTTTTATATATGGAATATTACAAGTGGTATCATAGCACTTTCCTCAGCAGAAAATTGTGGGTTAATTTTTTTCCAGGGTAGAGATGTATTCCAACGTCTTTAAGCTACAGAGATATGTCATTATGCACATAAACCCATGGTTGGGGATTCATACATGCAATAAATACAAGTGGTAGTTAAGCGCACTTTTGTTGGCCACCCCTGTAACCCCTGTTGGTACCCCTTCGAGTGGTAACGCATCAGACAACACCTGTATATGGATCGACCTAGATTTCTTGAATCCCTCTTTAGATAAACTGATCGGTCGCTTGAATGCTATAGTGTCATCAAGAACAACACTCGGGAAGATACTCTTTAGTACCTGGGTAGTTGGGTAGTACGACTAAGGGCACGGTCTAGCCTTCTTAGTTGGTGCCCTGAGGTATTTGGCAGAGTAATACTGTTGGACCCCACACGTATATCAGAGAGATATAGCACAAGGAAAACCCTTGTATGTAGAACCCTTGAATACCTAATCTTTAGGGACATAAACAAAAAAAACAAAACAAACAAGATCTATTTCCACACAACTGTATCTTCTGCATTCGAGTTGCCAAATCACTACACATTTCTTCCTGATTAAGAATTTGGGAATTTCATCACTGCAGTATTCTTTAGACCAGAGTATAACTCTGTAGGTGTAAAAAACCTATTCCATTGGATTTCTCTCTTCTCCCTTATCACAGTCATACCTATCATTTTTCAGCAAATTTTTTGACCCCACCCTCCCCTTTTTGGTTCCCTTGTCATCATGGTCCATATCCGTAGCCAAGACTTGGAAGCTCTCTTCAATACCTTGCAATCTAATTTCACATAGACCCAACAAGAAGTGTGACATCTCAGTGCAAATATTGACACCATCAATAAAAACATGCATTCCTCCATCGCCGCCTCAATCGAGGAACACAAAGAATACCTCAAACAATACATTACTACCCAACTTGAATCCATCGCTACAATGATCTGCACCAAGCTACATATCCCTGCAAATCCCCCTTTATCTGACCCACCTTTGCATAATGAAGTTGAAACTTCCTCTCATTCCTATAATTTTCAGTCACATCACTTTCAGTGTGACCTACGCCTTTCGTGTGTGGATGTGAACAAATTTGATGGCTTAGATCCCACTGGTTGGGTAACTCAAATGGAAATTTCTCTTTGTATGACGTTATAGATGAGTTGGCCAAACTCTGGTATGGTGTTCTCCATCTAGATCAAGAATGTTGGAAATGGTGGAAATGGAGAAAAACTTCTCGTCAAGGGTATCTTTCTTGGACACACTTTGTGGCAGGGATTTATGAACACTTTGACACTGACACCAACCATTTAGTTCATTTGACAAAGTTGAAACAATCTGGCACAGTGGAAGAATTTATAACTGTTTTTGAGTGACTATCTTTTTGTATAGAGGGCATGTCTCATGCTTTTTTCTGAGAATGTTTTATCAGTGGCATCAAGGATGAGATATGTGCCCATGTCCTCATGGCTTGGCCTCAGAGTTGGGTGGAGGCTACTAAAAGAGATAAGAAAGAACAACAGGTTGTCTCTTCTCAAAACTAGAAACCCTCCTTTATTCCTCACACTAAACCAGTAAATCCCACTCTTCCTTCTACTCGACTAAAGATCCAAAAATTGACCAGGGCCGAAATGGTTGAACGCCAACTAAAAGGCCTTTATTATAATTGTGATGACAAACATTTTTCGGGACACAAGTGTAAGGAACAAAATATTTTTATGGCCATCTCGAAGGATATTTTGGAAGAGGATTTTGAATCTCCCCTTGTGTCTATGTCACCTGAACCCACTGACATAACCCCTCCCTCAGACCCTCCCAAAGTAGAACCGGTCATTTCCCTAAATGCTCTCAATGGATTCTCTACTCCCTAAACCCTCAAGCTAATTGGTTACATCAAGCACAGGAAGGCCATCATTCTTGTTGATAGTGGAATCACCCATAATTTTATTCATCGCCACATTGCCCAAGAAGATAATTTTTATATCCATGCAGTCAACAATTTCCAAATCATGATTGCCAATGGCGGGTCCATGAAATATAGAGGGCATTGTGAAAATGTGCATCTCTAAATTGGTGACTACCACCTTAAATCTCATATGTTTTCTATCGACATGGACGGTTGTGACATTGTGTTGGGTGCAGACTGGCTAAGGAATTTGGGTCCCATTCTCATGGATTTTATGGAATTAACCATGAAATTCGACCAGGAGGGCCAACAATATAAGTTCCAAGTCATCATCGCCAGTTCCCCTGATATCATTAGTTCCCATCTCATGGAAAATCTATTCAATAAAGGTCATTCTGGCATTATTTCCCAACTCCATGCCATACATGCAATTGAGACACCCTTTGTGTCACAGGACCTCCAATCCATTCTCTCTAGACATCAAGTGGTTTTTTCCACTCCCCAGGGACTCCCTCCTTCTCATGGTGTTCATGATCATTCCATTCCCCTTGTCCTAGGAAGTATTCCTCCCAATATCCATCCCTATCATCACCCCTTTTCCCAAAAAAATGAAATTGAGAAAATGGTTCAAGAACTTCTTAACGCAGGTGTTATCCTCCCTAGTACAAGCCCCTACTCTTCTCCCATGGTCATGGACCTTAAGAAAGAAGGTTCTTAGCACATGTGTACTGACTTCCGTGCCCTCAACAAACTCACCATTAAAGACAAATTTTCTATTCCTGTCATTGATGACCTCTTGGATGAATTGAGAGGTGCCCATTTCTTTACTAAACTTGATCTTCGTTTTGGCCACCACCAGATCTGTATGAAAGAGGCAAACATTCCTACGAATTCCTTTAAAACTCATGAGGGCCAATATGAGTTTTTGGTCATGCCCTTTGGCTTGTGTAATGCTCCCTCCACTTTCCAAAGCCTCATGAATCATGTCTTCCATCCTTTTCTCTGTCCTTTTGTCTTATTTTTCTTTGATGATATCCTCATCTATAGAAAAATCTAGATAGAACATCTTGCTCATGTGGATTGAGTTCTCCATCTACTCTCTCAGCACCAAGTTTTCCTAAAACAATACAAATGTGCTTTTGGCACCTTGGAAGTCAATTACTTGGGTCATCTTGTTGGAAAGGTCAACGTCAGGGTGGATCCTAAAAATATTGAAGCTATGCAAGACTGACCTCACCCAAAGACTCTCAAAATATTCCATGGATTTTTGGGCCTAACAGGTTATTATCGCAAGTTTGTTAAAAATTATGGAAAGATTGCGACACCTCTCACTGCTTTCCTTAAAAAGAATTTTTTCACTTGGACTCCAGTAGTTTCTCAGGATTTCCAAACCTTGAAGTTGTCCATGTGCACCACTCCAGTCCCGACCCTTCCTTATTTCACAAAGACCTTTGTCCTAGAATGTGATGCTTTAGGGAAAGCAATTGGCACTGTCCTTGTGCAAGAGGGTCACCCTTTGGCCTTTACCAGCAAACAATTGTTTGAACAAAATTTGGGCAAATCAATATATGAAAAGGAAATGTTGGCTATTCGGCATGCCATTGATCTTTGTCACCCTTATCTATTGGGACAACGCTTCCAAATTAAGACATATCATCAAAGCCTCAAGTATTTTCTGGAACAACGCATTTCCTCCCCAGAACAACAAAAATGGGTGACTAAGCTCTTTGGATATGATTATGAGTTCATTTACAAGAAAGGAAAAGACAATGTGGTTGCGGATGCAATTTCCCGAAAATATGAAGATGAAGGGTCCCTTTTTTCTCTCTCCTTCATTGTACCAGATTGGCTCCAAGATGTTCGCCAGGAATGGCTACACGATCCCAAAAGTTCGCATTTGATACAACAATTGCAATCCAATTCTCTAGTTTCCCCAGGGAACTCTTGGTTCCATGATGAGATTCGATACACAATCCATTTGTATTTAAGTAAATAGTCAAAACTTAAATCCACTGTACTTTCTGAGCTTCATGTTACACCCACAGCTAGGCACTTCGAGTTTACCAAAACCTATGACAGGGTAAAATGTTCTCTTTTCTAGGATGGTATGAAATAGGACATTCATAATTTTGTGGTTGAATATTATGTGTGTCAACGCAACAAGTGAGAAACAGTCAAATCTCCTGGCACACTACAACCGCTTCTGATTCCACTTGCTATTTGGCGGGATATCTATATGGATTTTATTGTAGGCTTACCTAAATCAGGCAATAAATCGGTCATCATGGTGGTAGTTGATCTTCTTTCTAAGTATTCTCATTTCTGTGCTCTTCAACACCCATTTACAACATCCATTATGGCTCAAATTTTCATGGATTAGGTCTTCAAGATTCATGGCATGCCACATTCTATTGTTTTTTATCGCGACCCATTTTTCACCAGCAATTTTTGGAAATAATTGTTCAAGCTACAAGACACCCAATTGCATCTCATCACAGTTTATCATCCCCAAACTGATGGTCAAACTGAAGTTGTCAACAAGTGTTTGGAAACATATTGGAGGTTTTTTTCCTCGTAAAATCAAAATCAATGGGCTCAATGGTTACCACTAGTTGAATGGTGGTACAACACTTCATACCATATAGCTACCCGCATGAATCCTTTTGAAGCGGTATATGGAAAAAATCCACCTTCAATTCTCTCATATTTTCCAGTTGTATCGAAGGTCTAGGAGGTTGACCAAACACTTACACTTTGAGAGGCTATTCTCCGTAACCTTAAAGAGAATTTGGTCATGGCCCATAATCGCATGAAGCAACAAGTAGATCAAGGTCACTCTGAACGTCAATTTGCAAAAGGGGATCATGTGTTTCTTCGACTGCAACCTTACAAGAAAAATTCCTTCAAGGTTGACCATTGTCAGAAACTGGCGCCCAAATTTTATGGTCCTTATACCGTTATCAAGCGTGTGGGATAGGTGGCTTATCAATTAGCTTTGCCCAGTCAATCTAAGACACAACTTGTTTTTCATGTTTCCTTCTTAAATAAGGTGATTGGAACTAAGTGCCAAACTCAAACCAACCTTCTCGAGTTGGACAAAGAAGGCTCCATTTGGCTACAACCACAAGAAGTTTTGGACCACTGTGAGTGTCGTCTGCATCAGCGAACTATCAAGGAAGTGTTAGTCCAGTGGAAAGATACAACCCCAACAGATGCCACTTGGGAACCAACTACCATTCTGTAGAAATTTCCACATATCAAGCCTTGAGGACAAGGTTGTTTTTAAGGGGGAGGACATGTTAGGGACCTAACCCCTCACATGGGTAGAATAATATATTTCGATGTAATAAAGATCAATATTAATAAGGCCTATTAATAAGGAAGAATAAGTCGAATGTAAGAAGACCTAATAGAAGCTTATGCTTCTAGAAGGATCTTCCTCTAGATGGTTCTTTTGATAGAGATATTTAGTATAAATAGGAGTCGAGGGTATGAGAACTTTTGTCTTGGATATAGTTGTAATAGATCTCTGCTCTATTGGATGTTCCCCCCTCGAAGAGGCAAGTGAACATTGATCTCAGTAATCAAAGTTCTCTTTCTGGTGTTATTCTGGTATCATTTTGGTATTATTGTGGTGTTTTCTGGTTATATTGTTGTTCATATGCCATTTCGGGCATTTTATTTATGTTATACATATTTTTATATCTGGAATATTACATAATGTGATGAAAAATAAGAGCAGTCTTCGAATGGAATGAAAAATTATGACACATAGAATTGGTATGACTCAGAGACAAGGCGCAGATTACCCAATTGTAAGATGAGACACAAACATGTGTCATGTTCAAGGGTGACAATAACTCCCTTAAAACATTCCAAAAAACTTGACCCACTTCCTTCAGTTTCCCCACCATCCAAATAGATGAGTACCTATTTATTTTTTAATGATCTTGAGGAGGATAATAGATGCTCGGTATAACTCATGTTTTCTTGTTATGATAAATATTACCCTGTAGATAGGCTAATCTCCCATTTGGACCAAGACTCATATATTTGGTCCAAATATAGAAGATAACAATCGATTACTACTTTCCCTATAGATATAACTGAATCAATCAAACAAGAGAGAGAGAAGAAGAATTTAGTGCACCTTGTTGCGATGTTCGGCCTCGCTACTCCAATCCGTAGGCTTGATATCCAAACTCCTCAATGCAAATGAAACCCTGCAAACATTAGCAAAGGAACTCTTCCTCCTACTCTATATGATTAGACAAGGAAAATCTATCCACGAAGATTGAAACGACAATAAACAAGAAAATGTGGAACACATGAACTTGAAGGGAATAAACCAAGTTGATATTAATTGGAAAGCCAAAAAGAGGCACTTACAAAGCATGATTGAATATGAAACACTTCTCCAAGATCTCCTCATCCATCCCTTTAATGAATCTTGACGTCAAAATGCTAATGCTTCATCCATAATCAAAGGTTTGATACCTATAATCTTCCCCCTTCACCATGGAAATTCCTTCAATTTATAGAATTTGGAGGCTTAACCACCATAGAGAAGATCACTCACTAGATCCACTAAATTGGGATCTCCAATACTTTTAGGGAGAAAATATCTCTCAATGATTTTAGGGAGAAAATATCTCTCAAGGATTTTAAGGAGGAAATATCTCTCAATATCCACCAAATTAGGATTTTGGTTTGATAAAATCTCTCAACCATCCATGATATTCTCAATTTCTCCTTGACATTAGGAAACTAAATGTGAGGTAGATTCTCACACTAAATTAATTTTTTTTTTATGAATAATAATGAATAATTCATTTGCACATAGTATTTTGACCTTCATATGATATATTTCTCCTCCACACTAAATAGGAATCATGACAAATGTTCTTTCATGGTGTCAAGGTGTTGCGACACTCGAAAAAGTGAATGTGACACCAGGTAAGGTGCATACAACACTTGCGACAATGCATGCAATACTTAACAAGGTGCATACGTCACTTTGTGACACTTAGGGTGCGAAACTCAAGTGTGAAATTTTGGTGTGTAACATTCGTGGGAGTATGATTTACTACGTAATTTGCACAATTGATGGCTTCATCCCAATAATGAAGATTTAATCCCTTAGATTGGATCATAAAATTAGCCATTTCATTTAATGTGTGTTTCTTTCTCTCAACAACACCATTTTGTCGTAGTGTATATGGAACAAAATGTTGTATTTGAATGCCCTATGTAGTGCAATGACTTGTAAATTTATCATTCACATATTCTATTGGTGTAATTCTTTGGTCTATTGATTATTGTTTTTCACAACTTAGACATGTTGAATAGAGCCATTGGAACCCAAACCAAAAAATTAAATTGAAGGATTGAATTCAACTAAACAAGTAGCAATTACCCAAACCCATAATGGATCAAAAGTTGCTTTGATAACAATGATGTCGTATTTCCAAAGGAAGTGGGAAATGCCACTCACAAGCCGATTTCATACACAAAGCTCTAAATGCAAGCCTAAACCAAATTTGTATTAAATAAATGAGAATATTAAATATATTTACAAGAGGAAATATACCTCAACAATCTATGAGAGAAATACTCCCTAGATCTTGAAAAATAGAAACAAACCAAAAGAATAGAGATAGTTGGAGAAAGGATCTCAATTACTCCATAAGACTAGGAAACCAAAAGGAATCGACAATAATAATCTCAATAATATTCACACAATAATACATATGAAAATACTAGGGGCTAGAACCCCTATCACTCCCAAAATATTTTCTTTGTTATCTTGGATCATTGATGAACAAGATAGAGGCCATCGTAATTCTATATCTTAGCCAACCTGGCCTTGGACATAACCCCTTTATAAATATCCATCCATGCAAAAAATCCCAATTGACATGAAAGTTGATATGACCAAACATTGTGCAATTGATGAATCCATCTATCCTCCTAGTCCCTATTTATCTCACAAGAAATTAAGACAAGGGATAACAAATCCCTCTAATGAAGTATGAAATACATGCAATGAGAGTCATACTAATGAACCATTTGAACAAAACACCAGCTCCAATATCTCCAAAAAGGCCAAGGCATTCCACTATTTAATTTATATAACTCAGTCTATGGATAATCCCTTGTATCTCCATAATTGATGGATGATCATAATTAAGGAGACCATACTCTTGAGCAAGATCATACCACTCTTTCCAAGAGAGAGAGAGAGAGAGAGAGAGAGAGAGAGAGAGAGATTGAACCGATAAATCACCCCAAAGAAAGATGTCATTTCTACTCAATATAGGAGATAAAAAATGGGGCAACTTAACAACACACGAATCTTGAATCCTCCAACTCTAGATGGGATGGCAAGCTAAATCCCAACCAACCCTTATTACCTCCCACTTTCAAAAAAACAAACCGACAACCACATTCTAGGTAGTGTAGATGCTCCAAAAGGTGAGGGAGTTACACACCTAAAGGAGATGAGGAGACGATATGATATCACACATTCTGAAATTCCACATAACTCTACCTAAATGTTTTTCTTAAATCACTTAATGTCGAAACAATATCTAACAAAGAATTGAAACCTCAAGGCATTAAACCACCCACTTGGCTAGCAGAACACTTCCTTCAGTGGCAATGGGAGATTTTTTTTATTTTTTATTTTTTTTAAATTCATTTTTGAAAATCCTATATAAAATAAAATTGTTCAATTCATATATATTAATCAATTAAAAAAATTATATTTAAAAATTTTAAAACAGTTTTTTTTATTTTTAAAATATTCAATTTAATATTTAAATTTTACCAACCTTTGGTGAAATTTATAAAAACAAAATTAAAAATTTATCAACTAATCAAAATCAAATTAATTTAAACTAAAACTAATTATAATATAAACTGCGTAATTTTTTTTGTTTGTTTGTTAATTTGTGCGGAACCTGTTGGCTACGCGATTAACCTGTGGTTTGAGAAACCGCGACTCATGGGCATCTAAGCCGTCAAAATCACCCGGGGATCGCACCCGGCCTGAGCCACACCAACCCTTAACATGGTTGGATTTTTTGTCCCCGCAGGTTTCGAACCGGTGACTTTAACATCACGGAGTGGCTTAACAACACACTCCATCACCGACTATCCTACACCTCGAGGACATAAACTACATAATTTTAACTAAAACTAATTACAATATAAATTTCCTCTTTGCAACAATAATAAGGAAAAATAGATTTAGTTTTAATTTTAAAGGAAAAGAAGAGCACGAAGTTGAAGAATAAAAAATTATAAGCTCAACCTAATTCAATTTAGTCCAATATCTCTTAACCATATTCAATGGATTTTTTTTTTTAATTTAATTCTTTAAGTAATTAAAAGATTATTTGAGATTATGTAAATGTTTAATATTATATTTTATTAAAAATATAATTTTTTAATAATTTAAAAAAAGTTAAATATTTTAATATTTATTTTTAAGAGTTAAAAAATTATAATTTTAAATATATAATAATAATTATTATTCATTTTCATCAAGGCTAGGGTTTTGTACAGACAACTCATTGTGGTAGCTTGTTGATTCATGGGAGGGGCCACGGTCATGGACCGGCTCTGAACTGAACCAGTGTGGCTAGTCGAAGGCAGGTTGGGGTATTAGGGTCGCCTTCCTAAAATTCTTTTGGAATCTCTTTTCCACTCACTCATTCCGCATGCATGGAGGCGACAAGGGATCCAGAGGGTTTTTCAGAGCCTGGTGGGAAGTGGGGGAATATTATGGGAGGGTATACAAAGCTACCTGTCAGTGAATTAGAGGGGGCCTTGGTAGTGGGATCAATGGGTTTGATGTTTGTGTTTTCAACAGATCCGGGTTCGAAAATATCAAAAAATATCATTTTGTCTCTTTCGGAAGGTTTGGTTATCTCCTCAAAGTTGGTTAGTGGGTTTTTTGTGGCTTATTTGACTAGTTTGGGACCAGGTTTGGAACTTTTCCATCTCTGGCTGAGGGTGGTTTAGGGTGCAGTGGTCCTGAGCCTCGGGCTCTCTTTGATGGGGATAGTTGGGGATTACAATAGAAGGGTTTCCTGGGGTCGATCTCAAATGTCCCTTTCTCTCTGTCGGAGGTTCTCATTGACGCGAGAACTTTTCCGAAGGAAACGGTGATGGTGGGGGAGTATTTTTAGGGAGTCAGGGTGGGGAGCAAGGATGTTGTGGATCCTGAATTACCTCTGCACAAAACCTGTTCATAAGACTATTCTAGGGTGGGGGATATTGTGGGACAGAATACTGCGGGGGGGTTGGGGTGGGAATAATTCTTCGCACAAAGGTACACAGTGTGCCTGAGACTAGGTTGATTCGGAAAGCCTAGTGTTTGGTGAAGACATTGATATGGGTGGTGTCGTGGAATTCTCTGAGATGGCGGTGATGGGAAGGGCGCGAGGGAAATGGTTAGGGGATGATTTTATGAGGACTTGGTTGGCTAATACCTAGGGGAATAATATCTCACAACCTCCAAGTATCAGGCTAAGGGCTAGTTTGCATTCCTTTTCTCTACCACAGAAGATGTGTCCTGGATATTGTCAAAAATTTGGAGCATGGATGGAATGCCTATTGTTCTTAAAATGTGGACTCCAAAATTTGATGCAAAATGGGAGCAGGTGGATGTGGTACCCATCTGGGTACATTTTCCAGGCCTTCCTATGAAATATTGTAATCATGTTCGCTTTGCAGCCATTGGAAACAAATTGGGCATCTATATTGAAGAGGATATGTCTTTTGAGGAGACTGGTTTGATGTCAGTGGCCAGGATCTTGGTGAGGCTGGATCTTCGACCGGGGTTACTAAAGGAATTGATAATTGAGATGACGTTTGGATCCTTTATCCAACCTTTGGACTATGAAGGAATTCCCTTCAGGTGTCATAGATGCCATATCTATGGGCACGGAGTTGCGGAGTGTAAAATTCCTTTCAAGGGGAAGTTTTAGGGGACTACGAGTGAAGATCTACATGTTGCGCCAAGGTGGTTGGACTTGGAAATTGAGGTTTTGGGAGATATCTATATGGAGGAAACAAAGGATCTTGGTACAATATTAGGCAGGGGGTGGAATCCTTGTGTTATCACTGGTAATGGCCCGCTATGAAAGGATGTGGATTTGTTATAGGTACAAAAGAAAACAAAAAAGGCTTGTCCAAGGTCTCTACTGTTGTCAGATAAGTTGTCGACTACCAATATTTCGATTGTCTCTAATTAAAATTATGATATTTTGTTTTTGTCGAGAGGTTTGGGGGATGTTTCTATCTCAACTTTGTGGTTCTCCACTGGGCTCCCTTTGTCGTGCATTGTTGCGGTTTTTTGTAAGGTTCCTATTGTCAAGGAGTATTACCCTCCTCCTCTTATAACTCTGGTAGTTACTTATGTGAGCTTGAAGGAGTCGGGGTTCATTTTTTATTTAAAGGTTTCTTCCCCTTTGATTACCGAAGAGGTTGTAGGTACTTCAGGTTTTTCTTCTGTTGGATTTTCCACTGTTGCGAAGTCTACTCCCTCCCTTTCTACTTCCCCACTGGACTTGACTGGGACCTTTCCCCACCTTTTCTCCCAGTCATCCTATGGAAATTCTTCATTTGATGGGAGTAGGGTTTTCTATTCTTTATGTAACAGGTCCATTTTAACTGAGGACTTTTGTGTGGGCGGAGATGAGGAGATTGTGAGTCATGGTTTGGGAACTTTACCATGTGCTCCAATATCAGTCTAAGGTTGGGGAAGGAAGTCACATCTACTCTTGGCTCAAGATCGGGCCAGGATTGATTTGTCCTCGGGTAGACAATATTCCATTGAATGGGTTCTTAGAACAAAGAAACCCCATGGGGTGGTTTCCCTATGAAAATCCTATCCTTCAATTGTCGAGGGCTGGTGAACCCTGTAAAAAAATCATCTTTAAAAAGATTGGTAGAAGTTGTTTCTCCAGAGGTTATTTTTCAAGAAACTCGAGGGCTTAGTGAATCGGTGGTAGCAACATTAGAATATTTGCTTCTAGGATGGTCCTTTGTGGCAGTGGATGAAAATGGATGCTCTGGGGGATTGGCTATAGGGTGGTTACATAACAAGTGCAACTGTGAACGGGTTTGGGGTTTTGAATCATGGATCAGTCTCAATGTTTTCTCAGCTAAATTGGGACGTTCTTTGACTCTGGTAATTATTTATGGTCCTTAATTTGATACACAATGTTATTGGGAATACCTGACCAAATTATCTTGGTTTTATGCTAAGGAGGTTATTATTGGTGGTGATTTTAACTTCTCCTTGGGAGCGACGGAGGTCTGGGGTCCTCAAACAAACTCGGATCAATTGACCAATTACTTTATTCATTTTCTAGATCAACATGGGCTACTGGATATTGAAACAGTAAAACTTAAGATGACTTGGAGGAATGGGAGGACTGGAGATGATTGAGTTGCTAAACGACTGGATCATTTCTTATTGGTGGAGGATCTTGTAGAATCTATGGCGCTTGTTCGAAAATGGGTTGCCAGTAGCGGTGAATCGGACCACAATCCCAATGTTTTGGAGCTGCGTGGTAGGGTTCGATGTGCTCCCAGTCCTTTTTAAATTTTTTGAGGGGTGGTTAAAGGATATGAAATATCAAGCATTGGTACATTGGATTTGGATTCCCATTGGGAGAAATACTCATACTCATCCAGCTATACATTTTTTGGAAAATTTGAAAAGAATCAAGCAGGAAACCATCTCTTGGGCACATGAGAAAAAAAGTAAAAGAGGAGCATGACTTAAAACTCATTGAACAAACTCTGCTAGATTGGTAGGATGGCAACGGTCGGGGGTTTTGTACCAGTGAGGGAAAAGAGGAGTTGGTCAGATTAAAATTTAGGTGGAGGGCTCTACTAGCAAAAAAGGAATCCTTTTGGAGACTAAAAAGTCGTGCTATTTAGCTTACCTGTGGGGATGAGAATACAAAATTCTTTCATTCTTATACCAAAGGTAGAAAATTGACAAATACTATTTGGGGACTACTTCAGGGTGATGGTCGAATTGTCAATTCTTTTGAAGGTTTGTCTTCACTGGGAATTGCACATTTTAAAAACCTTTTCAAGGCACAGGAGGGGACCTCCATATATGAAATTGTTAAATTCGTCAGGTTATTCCCTTGTTTTGTTCGGGAGGAAGAGATTTTTTCCTTTGTGGAGGAGGTCTCGGAAAAGGAATTACTGGAAGTCTTGCATTCTTTTCAAAAGGGTAAAATTCCAGGTCTTGATGGCTGGCCAATTGAATTTTATATAGGTTTTTATGACTTGTTGGCCAGTGATATTTTAAAATTGGTTGAAGAATCAAGGGAAAATGGTCATATTCATGAACCATTAAATTCTAATTTCATAGCTTTAATTCCCAAGACTGATAACCCCTCCTCCTTTGATGATTTTAGACCTATTTCCTTATGCAACTATCTTTATAAGATCATCTCTAAAGTTATCAGCATAAGACTAAAATATATTCTTTCTAGAAATATTTCAAGTGAACGGTTTGGTTTCTTGGCTGACAGACAGATACATGAGGCTATTGGGGTTGCACAGGAAGGCTTACATAGTATGAAAAAAAGAAAACTCAAATTGGCGATTTTCAAAATTAATCTATTGAAAGATTATGATAGACTAAATTGGCTTTATATTTAGATGATGTTGATTCACCTTGGGTTTGGGGTGGCCTTCACAAATTGGGTTATGGGATGCCTTACAAAAGTTTCTTTCTCCATTCTGATTAATGGTTTAGCCTCCCCATTCTTCAAAGTAGACATGGGCGTTAAATAGGGGTGCCCCTTGTCTCCACTCCTTTTTCTTTTGATAGATGAAAGTCTCAGTCATTTTTTGAATGAGGAAAAGTCTAAAGGTACCTTTAGAGGAATAAAAATCTCTCCGGGTTTACATATCTAACATTTACTCTTTGTTGATGATATCTTAATCTTCTGTGATGGATCTAGAAGGGACACTGAAAAACTTTATGATGGCTTAACAATTTTTAAACACGTGACTGATATGTTAATCAATGAACATAAATCTAGTATTACCATTGCATCTTTGGATGGGGGGAGTCATAATTCATCACTTCTAGTCTTCCCTTTCAGGTTTTTGAACTGGATGTGGGATTGAAATATCTTGGTTTTCAGTTAAAACCAAATGACTATCGGAAGATGGACTGGTTGTGGCTCATTGCAAAATTAGAAAAAAAATTAAAGGTTTGGAGCCATCAATGGTTGTCCCGGGCTAGCCGATTAGTTATAATAAAGTCGGTGTTGGAGGCTATCCCGATATATTGGATGTCTTTATCTTGGATTCCAAAAGGTATTTTGGAAAAGTTCAGGAGGCTGTGTTTTTCTTATCTGTGGCAGGGAAACAAGGATAAAAAGGTTTTTCCTTGGGTTAGGTGGGAGTGGATTGCATTTCTGAAGGAAATAAGGTGTTGGAGATTGAAGAACATCTTTTTATTTTCAAAAGAACTTGTAGTGAAATGCTCCTGGTGTTTGATAAAAACTACTAGCCTCTAGAATAGAGTAGTATATCAAAAATACATTTCACCTCTCACTACTCTAGATTGGATACAGGATGCAAATAAAAATTTGTCGGGTATTTCTATTATCTGTAAATCTATGATTAAGGCTTTTGATCTAATTGGGAATAGCCTGGTTTGGAGGGTTGGTTCTGGTAGGTTGGTTCATCTTGGTATGGATCCGTGGGCTGGTAGTAGGCTGGGTCATCTATTACCTGCAAGGACTTGGATTAGATTGGAACAAGGTGGTTTCTAAAATCTAGCTTAGGTCGGGGAACCCACAAAAACTACAATTTGGCATCAAGGTTGGTTTTCAGGGCGAAGGCTAGGACTCCTTGAGGAGGACCTCATCCACTAGGACAGATATTTACAGGCTCTAAGGGATGCCTCTATTCGACTGGTTGATAGAGAAGATTAATTACTTTGGGATGACGATGGGGATGGTGAATATACCCCTCACGCAGTCTACATTAAATTAAGTGTGGAATTTTAACAGAGAGAAACACTTTGGTGGTGGTGGAAGCTCTGGAAAAAACATTGTCCAACGAAATGGAAGCTTCTAGTCTGGTCGATTCTGGCAAATAAATTACCTACTTGGGATAATTTACAAAAATGACACTTCTATGGCCTGGGATGATGCACTCTCTGCAAATCAAAATTAGAAACTATGGAACATCTTTTCTTGCAATGTTCCTA
This sequence comes from Picea glauca, assembly GCA_000966675.3. Classification (NCBI taxonomy): domain Eukaryota; kingdom Viridiplantae; phylum Streptophyta; class Pinopsida; order Pinales; family Pinaceae; genus Picea; species Picea glauca. The sequence continues at coordinate 348,923 of JZKD02S1718346.1, forward strand.
TGTCAGGTATGTTTGGACATTTTCCAGGAATTTGAAACCCACTCTCATGTGCTAGCAGGGAAACACTTTTGAATCGGCTTTGCAGTTGTGGTTGTGTGAGAAGGGGAATGGTGTGAACATGGCCTTCCCATTAATTATGGCCTGGGGGATATGGATTGCTCATAACAGAGCTATCTTCAATGATGAGTTCTCATCGGTTGACATAGTCGTTGTCAACAGTATTGGGATCATGGATTCCTTATACATCCCAGGGGGGATTGAGCACATCCACGATCTATCAAGGAAAATTTCTATGACAACAACAAACTCTGGGGATATTTTGATGGAGCAACGTCAGCATATCATCTTTTGTGTGGCAGGGGTAGATGCCTCTACATCTCAAATTCACATTAATACACACTCAAAGAAGGCTTGGGGTCATGCACAAATAACTACTCAAAATTAATGGCTTTAAAACTATTATTATTATTTGCAGTAGAGCAGGGTTGCCAGACATTACAACTTTTTGGCGATTCCTTAATAATCATCAACTGGGAAAATGGTGTCCGCAGATGCCATGTTTCTCAACTTGTTCCGATATTAGAGGATGTATTTCGTATTAAAAGTTTATTTGACTTCATTTCATTTTCCTATATTTATAGGGAGTGGAACCAGTTGGCGGACGATCTTTCCAAAGAAGCCACGTAGCTAGCATATGGACAATGGTATATTGAAGAACAATTATCAATGAGAATCCGTGGCTTCCATCATAGACCTTTTCATGATATTCAGGATATTTGATCTCCTTGGCATCTTATTTTGGGAAGGAAAAAACTTTCTGTGTAAATATTGGGTTGTATGTAATATTTTATGATATAGTATTGTTCGTTGGTGGGATACACCCACTATTTTGGAGGGAAAATGTCGGCAACTTTACTTGTTTTGGGGACTAAATATGGGACATTTGTAAAGGATATGCTAGATGTAACGATGTGTAGTGCATGCATCATTAGTTTAGAACTACAATTTGTTGGATAATATATACAAGGTTGTTACTAATGGGGGCAGACACAAATAACTACTCAGAATTAATGGCTTTAAAACTATTATTATTATTTGTAGTGGAGCAGGGTTGCCAGACATTACAAGTTTTTGGTGATTCCTTAATAATCATCAACTGGGAAAACGGTGTCCACAGATGCCATGTTTCTCGACTTGGTCCAATATTAGAGGATGCATTTCGTATTAAAAGTTTATTTGACTTCATTTCATTTTCCCATATTTACAGGGAGCGGAACCAATTGGAGGTTGAGATTTCCAAAGAAGCCTCACAACTAGCATATGGACAACGATATATTGAAGAATAATCATCAACGGGAATGCGTGGCTTCTATCATAGACCTTTTCATGATATTCAGGATATTTGATCTCCTTGGCATCTTATTTTGTGAAGGAAAAAGCTTTCTGTGTAAATATTGGGTTGTATGTAATGTTTTATGATACAATGTTGTTCATTTGTGGGATATGCCCACTATTTTCGATGCAAAATGTGGGCATATTTACTTGTTTTTGGGACTGAATATGAGACATTTGTAAAGGATATACTAGATGTAATGATGTATAGTGCATGCATCACTAGTTTAGAACTACAATTTGTTGGATAATATATACAAGATTGTTACTAATGGAGCTTGTATATATCTGTCTAGGTAATTTTGTTATAATATAATGAAATTATGAACTTTTTCGATGAAAAAAATAATAATAATCATTTTCAAATTCGCCATTAAATCATAACAACCTTTTAAAAATCACAAATACAACATATTTATAAATTTAGAAAATAAAGCTATAAATGGTTTTGTTAATTTAGATGCACGCTTATAATGAGGAAAGAATTCATGGTCGACTTTTAAAAAAACTCAAATAATATATTTATAGAATGAAAAAGGACAAGATACATGGCTTAATTAAATTGAAAGCATTTGTAAAATGGAAAGTATAACAAGAGATGTGTTAGTTAATTGAAAGAATTTGTAAAATGGAAAGTATAACGAGAGATGTGTTAGTATGTGTATATTTATAATGATGAAATTAAATAGTAATTTAAAAATGTTAATATTAAAAATTTTAGGGGTTATATATTGTTATAGATTAATTTTAAAGATTATATAATTTTTAATTTTTTTTTTAAAGTGATATTTTTTGATTTTACAAAATAAAGTTATTTTATCTTAAAATATCCAAAATTTTATAGAAAATATATAGAATTCTTGGAAATTTGAATCTTTTTATAAAATTATGTCAAACATTTTACATTTCTTCAAGGTTTCTACATTTTGAAATAAATTTTCATCCTTATAAATTATCTTTTGAAAATGTACTAAATATAAATTAATTTAAAATATCAAAATAATTGTTTAATAATGAAATTTGACAAAAAAAACTTTTGTATCCTTAAAAAACATTTGTTAGAAAAATATATTTTTCTTTTTAAATAGATTACATAATTTTTAGATGATAAAAAACATTATTAGTAGTAATATTATCCAAAATCCAAAATCCAACCAGGGTAAAAGTCTATTTCTTTACCACTTATATAAATCTATAAAGGTGCAAACATCCAAATTTAAGATGTTCATTTACAGTGGGTCTTCATATATATGCTAGGTGTTGACTCCATGTTATCAATGTAGATCCATCTTAACTCTAGATTTGTCATTTATCATGCACTAGTAGAGATCAAATCCATTAGGTACAAATTTTTTCTCCAGTTTTGTCAATTCACTTAAAGTGACTTATCCTTTTCTACCCATGATAGATTCAAAGTTACTCTCACTCTTTGTTTTGACTATTGTAAAGAAGAGAATCAATATTGCTAAAATAAGAACTAATTCTTATGAGCTGCATCGTGAAATTGGAGGTTGGGCAATACCCAAAACACCCAGGTAAAAAATAATTTGTCACCTTTGTGAAACTAAGAGGATTGAAGATGAAAAATGCTTTCTCTTATAGTACCCTCCCTACACCCAAATTAGATCTTAATTTCAAAATATTACCTTCCTAATTTTCTAAGTCATCAAAACTTTAATAATTTTAGAAAACTTCTCTTAATAATTTTTAACATTTTAAAGAAATCCAATTAATTTTTTTAATTTTTAATTACTTATAAAAATAAATATTAAAATATTTTAATGAAATTAAATATTCAAATATTTTATTTAAAATTTACATTAATTTTTTTTTTTTTTAATTTCAGTTGTTAACTCGTCTTCAAACAACTCCATCTTCAATACGAAGTGAATTACATATCTCCCTTGTAAAGCTATTAAAAAAAAAAGCCTCTCAAATCTCAGTAATTTTTATAAAAAAGCTCTCAGATCTCAGTAATTTTTATAAAAAAGCTCCCCATTAAATGTATAAGCCACGCTACAATGCTGTGTAGAACACAGAAACACGAGTTTTTATGGGTTTAAAATGTTAGATAATCTATGGTTCATTGATGCACATGACATCCATGAACTTCTAACTTGTGCTCATAGCATCGGCCATGAACTTCTATAACAGTGCTGCCATGGCAACTACCGCCCTCCTCGTGTGTCTGCGCCAACTAGTGAATACCCTCCCGACAACCAACGGCAGATATGCAATCCGCATCATCAATTCCACGAATCTCTGCTGCATGCAACCCTCCCTCTGCAAAAAACTGCCTGATCAGCTGTATAATGATTTCAGCGTAATCTTCAGAATCACGAAAGGGACTCATAATTATCGATTTATTCGGATGATCCTCAAATTCGTCGCTCGTGCTTGTAGATTCGGTATAGAAGGGTGTTTTATCTCTAGTTTTCTGTCTGATTTCTGACCCATTTTCATCTCTATAACTTCTCTGGCTGATTTTAGAATCTCTGGAATCCGCAAATTCATGTTTACTCTTTCTCCAATTGAATTGAGCGAATCTACGAATCGATAATACATCTCTCCAACTAGATTTCGGCCTAATTCTGGAGCCTCTGTATATGGATTTTCCTTCTCTACATGAACTTTCCTGAAAGCTGGTTTCATTATGTCTAATGGGCATTGGTATTTCAATACTATGACTCTTGTGGCCGGTTTTAAATTGTCCTTCTCTTGGTTTCTCAGCCCTATAACTTTCACGGCCGATTTCAGAATCTCTGTTGGTGGGTATTCCATCACTATAACTTTTCTGACTGCTGGTTTCACTACTTATGACCATTGGTATTTCAATTCTATAACTTTTGTGGGCGGATTTAGATTTTCTCTGTTTCGGTCTCTCATCTCCATAGCTTTTATGGCTGATTTCGGAGTCTCTACTAATGAGTATTCCATCTGTATAACTATTCTGACTTCTGGTTTCAGAATCTCTGTTTCTAGGTATTTCAACACTATAGCTTTCATGTGGGCTGATCTCAGATGCCTCTCCATCATGTTCATTCATTGTGTATTGTTTTACGTCCTTATCATCTGCAACAACAATTTTGCTCATCTTGTGGCTGGTTTTAGATTCTCTGTGTCTTGGTTTCTCATCCCTATAACCTTTAGAGCTGATTTCAAAGTCTCTTCTAGTGAGCATTCCTGCTCTACAGCTTTCCTGACTGCTAGTTTCACTGATGGTTTTAGAGTCTGTGCTTCTGGGTATTTCAATGCTATAGCTTTCATGCAGGCTGATTTCAGATGCTTCTCCATCCCGTTCATTCATTGTGTACTGTTTTACCTCCTTATCATCTGCAAAAACATTTTTGCTGATCTCGGTCTCTTTTAGATTTCCATAACCAGATTTAGGTTTTTTGATATTGTTGCAAGAACACGTTTCATTGTCACAAGAGGACCTTTCAGACTGCCCTCTATCAGAGCCTCTGTGTATGGGTATTCCATCTCCACAACTGCTTTGCTGACTGCTTGTTTCACCATCTTTT
>JZKD02S1718346.1:354728-376895 GCA_000966675.3 Picea glauca
TTTGGTCTTCACTGGCCCAGAGAACCAAGAGCGGCTTGTTGGCCCGAAATTAATTGCTCCCGGGTTGGTAGGTGGATGGCTCCTCATGTGTAATGAGGGATGGGGGTAAAACCGCCCATCTGTGGGGTCCTGACACCTGACCACCACGAGGGAGATCATGCTACACGCAACCTTGCCGGAAAGGAAAAAGCCAGAAGGAGTATGCGATCACAAGCAGACGAGAGGGAGGAAGAACTCTGGAAAAATATGCAGAGTGAGTGAGAGCGGAGGAGGAGAGTAACCTTTGTTCTCGGTCACTGGTAGAAAAAGACATAGTCTCACAGTATTGTGGTCTCAGCTCGAGGGTGGCTAGTGGTAAATCCATTGGGAGTCGCTTAGCCTACGGTTGGGTGGAAACGAGAACCCCTCTCAGCAATTGCATCACCTCTGGTGTTTTTATGATAAGTGTTTTGTCTCTGGCATCTTGATATATATATATATATATATATTCTGCTATTTATGCTCATAAGCTGTGAAATTGTGAATGATTTCAATGCAAAAATGTCTGTATGGTGTTTTGATCAGTACTGGTAGTTGCATGTTTATAATGGATAGACTATGTATGGTTTATGTTTTCATAAATCGCTACTTCACGTCTAGTTCTCGAGAGAGAGATACCCTTATCTGTCTCAGATAGTACCCTGGGTAAACCTCCCCATAGAGATACCCTCCTTGAAAAAGCCATCAAGAACCTGGAAAGAGGATGTGAAGGTGTAAGGCCTTAGTAACCCAGCACGAGGAGGAACGATCCTCTAAAAATCCTGAGATGGCTGCATAGGGATAAGTATCATTTGACGGGCGAGATCCTGTCGGAAGATCTGCGGTCACTCACGACCGTTAGATTGGAAGGAGAAGAGGGGGCGTTAAATGCCTCAAGCCCTTTCCTTTGTTGTCACGAGTAGAGACAGAGACCCACTCAAGTCCTAGACTTGATGAAGGAGAGCAATAGATATGATGAAGACTCTTTTAAGAGTCAAACCCAGAAGAAAGAGCGCAAAGCTCCCAAGTCCCTCATAGTTGACGAAGCTTAGGATAGATAGCACCCGGTTAGATGCACAGAGCCTGTAGGAATTCACAGAGGTCGAGGAAATCTTTCACGGCTTCATAGTAGAGAAGCTCGGGAGGGATAGTGTCGTTTTGTGCACGGAGCCATAGCTGCGAAGGTCGCAGAGGTGAAGTAAAGGCCGATACCTTTGATACTTAAGAAATCTTCCAAGGAGAAGGAAGAGAAGTGCATGCTCAAGGAAGAGCTACAACTGTTGTTAGATTAGTTGGAGTTTAATAGATCTGGGTCATCGAAAATTTACGTCTAGACGTGCGCAGAAGAGCGAAGAGATGCGCGCAGAAGAGCGAAGAAACAAACGACATAGACACTTCGAGATAGAAGTGGCGAACAGTCGATAACCGTTGGATCTTGTAGAGTTGCAAGGCGATTAGGGTTGGTGCAGTCTGGAAGAGATTCGAGTTCGGGATCTCGCGTCTCAGAGGTTCATGAGGTAGGAGCACGAAGGCTCGACGCCCCAACTTGCGAGGTGGCGAGATGCGAGAAATGCAAAAAGGAAGTCAAACCATCGCTGACTTTCACGTCTCGGAGGTTCGCGAGGTAGGAGCACGAAGGCTCGACGCCCCAACTCGCGAGATGGTGAGATGCGAGAAGTGCGAAAAGGGATTCAAACCATCGTTGACTTTCACATCTCAGAGGTTCGCGACGCAGGAGCATGAAGGCTCGACGCCCCAACTCGCGAGGTGGTGAGATGTGAGAAGTGCGAAAAGGAAGTCAAACCATCACTGATTTTCGTGTCTCAAAGGTTCACGAGGTAGGAGCATGAAGGCTCAACGCCTCAACTCGCGAGATGGCGAGATGTGAGAAGTGCAAAAAGGGAGTCAAACCATCGCTGACTTTCGCGTCTCGGAGGTTCATGAGGTAGGAGCACGAAGGCTCGACGCCCCAACTCACAAGAGAGTGAGATGCGAGAAGTGCGAAAAGGAATTCAAACCATCACTGACTTTCAGGGTTTATCAGAGTTGAAAAGAAAAAACTTGACGCTCTGGTAGCGTCGTGTTGTGAAGAGTGAAAGAATGCCATATTGGTTAGGCCTGTGGCCATAACCACCGATCAGATGAGTGCGTTTAAGGGAGGGCAGGGTCTATATCAGGTCCCGTAGGGACACAAGGAATTCTATTCCTCGAAGAAAAGAAGAAAAGGGGCGAAATTTTTTAATTTCCGTAGTGGGTATGTGACAAATTAGCATCAGAGCATGGTTACAACACTCAGCCTACTTGGGCTCATGAACAAGTTGCGCAGAAGCTCCATTTAGAACACTCCTAAGAGGAGTAACCCTCTATCTTAAACCTGTTTATATTCAAAGGATCAAAGTTTGAAAATAAGAACCCGACCGTGTATGCATGTGAAATAATTATGAATTTTTTCGCAGGTGATAAAAATGTATCTAACTATTGACTAACAACCAACATTTGTCTTTTGCACCCAAGTGGGAGATCAGCCATGGGAATTTACAGACGCAGAGAATGGTGACTCATCAAGAGGTGGGAGAGGGCTCCCACAATAGAGATGAAGATTCTAACGAAAGAAGGGCAATAGGGACCCCTCCAGATCTAGCTGAGACTGTGAGGATTCTTATGGTCGAGTTGCAAAGCTGCAAGGCTGACAATGAAAGGATGATTAAAGAACAAGAAAAGAAGACAAAAATTAACGCAGTTTTACTGCAGAGTTTATCTGATATACAAAGATAAATGCAGCATGAACCTGAAACTTAGAGACATGGTCATGTCAGTGGCCACACTGGGAGGAGCACCTTGAAAAAGGTCCACCCCAGAGGTAAGGCACCAATGCCGAGTGATTCCTCTGAGAAGGAAGCTGGTGATTTAGAAGACTCTTCCAACAGCAAAACCAATTCCTATTCTCGAAGAAAACAGAAGAAGCAAAAGACTTCCAAGGGTCATAAATTTGAGGAATTCAGAAAGGCCAAGCCACCCTCCTTCGATGGTGAGATAAAGAAGGGAGAGGAAGTAGAGGCCTGGCTGCTTGGACTAAAGAAATATTTCAGAGTCCATGATTTTTCAGAAAATTTGAAGGCCCAAGTAGCCACCTTCAATCTGAATGAAAAGGCTTCCATTTGGTGGGAAGATCTTAAGATTGTGAAAGGGGTTCATGAAGAGGATCTGTCCTGGAAACAGTTTGATAAATATTTCCAGAAGAAGTATTTGTCGGAAAAATATTTCGACGAGAAGACAAAAGATTTTTATGAACTCAAACTGGGGCAACTCACTATAGAGGAATATGTCAACAAATTCCTTGACTTGTTGAGATATGTGCCTTATATAAAAGTAGAAAAGGAAAATGTGCAGTGCTTCATCAGTGGGCTACCCAAGGACTACCGGAATAGAATTGAATTTGATGAGCCAAAGACCCTAGAAGGCACTATTCGAAAGGCAACATATTGTCAGGAACAGTATGGAAATCGAGTAGAACCTCGTGAAGGATGGAAAACAAAGAATAGTTCAAGGTTTCAGAAAAAGGGGATTAAATCCCCAGGATTTAAGAACTATAAGAAGAACCCAAGAATGAACTTTCCATCCTGGAGCGTACTCCAACAGAAATTTCCCTCATTGGGTGAAAGTAAAATTTCTAGACCTGTACTAGTAAAGACTGATAACCCAAAGAGAGAACCTTTGAAATGTTGGGGTTGTGGAGAAGAACATCTCCTGAGAGACTGTCCACACCGACAATAGAATAGTCAGAGGATTAATAACATCCAGGAAGCTACTACAGTCAATGATGTGGCTAGGAGTGTGTTGCATATTTATGCAGCCTTGGATAATAACCAAGCTGACCATCAAGCTTCAGTGGTGGAGATAGAAGGTATGATCTCCAACCATCTAGTGTCTATTTTGATTGAAACTGGTTCAAATTTGAGTTATATAGCCCATAAAGTTGTTGATAAGTGTAAACTACAACCACAAAAACAAACCAAGCCATGGTTGGTACAGTTAACCATTGGCACCAAAAGAAGGGTAGCAGAAGTCATACCAGCCTGCCAATTGATGTTGGGTGAATTTCCCACCAAAACAACCCTTAATGTATTACCCCTCAGATCATACGATCTGTTGATTGATATGGACTGGCTAGCCACCCATAAAGCCAAATTGGATTGTTACCATAAAACCTTAGAATGTGTGAGCAAAGAAGGAAAAAGGATGACGCTTCAAGGGATCTGAAAACCTGTCTCGGTGAGACAAATATCAGCTCTGCAAATGAGAAAGTATTGCCGAAAGGGATGTCTCCTATATGCAATACAGGTGTCGAAAACCATAGAAGGTGACAAACCCAGCCTTGAAGACCATCCTACCCTGAAGGAATATAGAGATGTGTTTTCAGAAGAGGTACTGGGTCTACCTCCAAGAAGAGACATAGACTTCTCGATAGAACTTGCACTGGGAGGAGTGCCAGTGTCTAGGACACCCTACCAGATGAGCACACCCGAGTTAGTTGAACTCAAATTTCAATTAAAATAAATGATGGATAAGGGTTATATTCGACCCAGTGTGTCTCCATGGGGAGTGCCAGTCCTGTTTGTGAAAAAGAATGACGACACCCTTAGACTGTGTATAGATTATAGACAACTCAATAAGGTAACCATAAAGAACAAGTACCCCTTGCACAGGATCGATGATCTGTTTGATCAATTGGGAGGCATGTCTATTTTCTCAAAGATCGACTTGAGATTGGGATACCATCAAGTCCGAATCAAGGGTGAAGACATCCATAAAACTTCCTTATGTACGAGGTATGGTCACTATGAGTTTGTGGTAGTGTCATTTGGGTTGACCAATGCCCCTGCCACTTTTATGTGCTTGATGAACAATGTACTCAGTAAATTTCTAAATAAATTTGTGCTAGTTTTTATTGATGATATATTAATTTACTCTAAGAATAGAGAAGAGCATGAAGAACATCTCAGGCTTGTGCTGCAAGTACTCAGAGAGCATCAGCTCTATGCTAAATTCAACAAATGTGACTTTTTCCAGAAGCAAATACATTACTTGGGTCATGTTCTGTCCAAAGAAGGGGTAGCAGTGGACCCTGACAAAATCAGGTCTATCATGGAATGGCCTACCCCAAGGGATGTTTTGGATATCAGATCCTTTATGGGATTAGTAGGATATTATAGGAGATTTATAGAAGGATTCTACAAGATTGGTTTTCCAATCACTACCCTCCAGAAGAAGGGGAGAAAATGCCTGTGGACGCAAAAATGCGAAGAAAGATTTCAAACCCTGAAACATCTACTGACCCATGCACCCGTGCTGAAAATTGTCGACCCAGAAACTGATTTCCTCGTGTGCACAGATGTCTATAAGCAAGGGCTCGAATGAGTCCTTATGCAGAAAGAAAGTGTGATCTGCTATGAATCCCAAAAATTGAACGAGCATGAAGTCAACTATGTGACCCATGATCTAGAACTGGCTGCCATAGTGTATGCCTTGAAAATGTGGAGGCATTACCTCCTAGGAAGAAAATTTGTACTTATGACAGATCACTGTGGATTGCGATACCTTAGCGAATTTGATTTCGAAATCAAACACATTAAAGGAAAATAAAATAGGGTTGTCGATGCCCTTAGCAGAAGCATGAAAACAATTCACCTGGCAGTAGTGAGCACCTGCAAGACAGATGTCAAGGGAAGAATAAAAAATGCACAAGAAACAAAGCCCTTCATTCAGACCATGACCATGTACCTACAGCAGGAACCCGCCGAAGTAAAATATAAAGGCTATCAGATGACCGAAGGAGGTATGCTCACTTATAGAAACAAATTTTATATTCTAGCGTGTGATGACTTGAAGAGGTTCATTATGGATGAACTACATAAAAGACCCTACTCGGATCATCCAGGATACCAAAAAATGGTCACTACCACCAAGAAACAATTTTATTGGCCTGGATTGAAGAAATACATATCCAAGTACCTAGCCAAATGCATAGAGTGCCAACAGGTTAAAGCAGAACATCGACACCTAGTAGGATTATTGCAACCTTTACCGATCCTAGAATGGAAATGGGAAACCATCTCCATGGATTTCATCACTGGATTACCAACCTCAACCAAACAAAATGCCGCCATTATGGCGGTGGTGGATAAATTGAGCAAGTCTGCTCACTTCATCCCCGTCAAGTCAACCTGCAAGGCAATCGATATCGCCTAGGTATTCATGAAAGAGATATTCAGACTGCATGGTATGCTGAAAGAGATCATGTCTGACAGAAACACGAAATTTACTTCTAACTTTTGGAAATCACTGATGACTGGTTTAGAGACCAAATTGTTGTTTAGCACCGCCTATCACCCTCAAACCAATAGACAGACAGAAAGAGTGAACCAAATATTAGAAGACATGTTAAGGATGCATGTAATGCATCAACCCAAGAAATGGGAAGACTACCTGCCATTGGTAGAATTCGCCTACAACAACGGCTACCAAGCATCCCTAAAGATGAGTCCCTACGAGGTCCTCTATGGTAGGCCCTGTAATACTCCAGTCAGCTGGAGTAATCCCATAAACATGATATCATTTGGACCTGACATGTTAAAATAAATGGAACAACAAGTGACTAGATAAAACAAAATTTGAAGGTTGCTCAAAACCGACAGAAAAGTTATGTCGACCAAAAGAGAACTCCAAGAGAGTTCAAAACGAGAGACCATGTATATCTCAGAGTTAGACCTAGGAAGAGCTCCATGAAAATGGGAGCTTGTGCCAAGTTGGCACCTTGGTATTATGGACCCTTTGAGGTTCTAGATAGAGTGGGACCTGTAGCCTATCGGCTAGCACTTCCTCCCACAGTCAAAGCACATAATGTTTTCCATGTTTCATTATTGAAGAAATATGTACATGATGTTAATCATATAATTAACTGGTCTATGATTCAGGTGGAACCGGAGGGAGAATTTATACTAGAACCCCAATGCATACTGGACAGAAAGGAAACCCCACTCCGGAACTGAACCATTGCATAGGTCAAGGTGCAGTGGAAACATTTTGGCCCAAATGAGGCTACATGGGAAATGGAGGATGCCATGAAACATGCATATCCGATTTTGTTTACACTTGTACATACAGGTCATGTTGATAGATAGAACATCAAGGATGATGTTTCTTTAAGGGGGAGGGAATTGTAACACCCTGTTTACCCCAATCTGTAAAAATAACTATACTGGCCAAGTATTGTGGCAAACTCAAAAATGTGAATGTGTGATGTGAATAGACCTTGTGGAAAAGGTCAATGAATGTGAATAATATTATGAATATATATTGCAGGGTTGTTGAGAGGGGAATATGCTGAAAAAGAGACCACGATGGCTGGATAAAGGTGGTGGAAGGCACCTGGAATGGTGGCGTTAACTTCCACCAAAAACCAATACCGTATTTGGTCTTCACTGGCCCGGAGAAACAGGAGCGGCTTGTTGGCCCGAAATTAATTGCTCGCAGGTTGGTAGGTGGATGGATCCTCATGCATGATGAGGGATGGGATTAAAACCGCCCATCTGTGGGATCCTGACACCTGACCACCACGAGGCAGAATGTGCCACATGGAACCTCATCGGAAAGGAAAAATGCAAGAGGAGTGCGCGATCATGGGTAAACGCGAGGGAGGAAGAACTCTGGAAAAATATGCAGAGTGAGTGATAGTGGAGAAGAAGGAGAGTAACCTTCATTCTCGGTCACTGGAAAATAGAGATACAGTCTCGTTGTATCGTGGTCTCAACTTGGGGGTGGCTAGTGGTAAATCCATTGGGAGTCGTTGAGCCTACGGTTGGGTGGAAACGAGCACCCCTCTCAACCGTTGCATCACCTCTGGTGTTTTTCTGATAAGTGTTTTGTCTCTGGAATCTTGAAATATATATATATATATATATATATATATATATTCTGCTATTTATGCTCATAAGCTATGAAATTGTGAATGATTTCAGTGAAAGAATGTCTATATGGTGTTTTGATCAGTACTGGTAGTTGCATGTTTATAATGGATAGACTACGTATGGTTTATGTTTTCATAAATCTCTACTTCATGTCTGGTTCTCGAGCGAGAGATACCCTTATCTACCTCAGATAGTACCCTGGGTAAACCTCCCCATAGAGATACCCTCCTTGAAAAAGCCATCAAGAACCTGGAAAGAGGATGTGAAGGCTTAAGGCCTTAGTAACCCTGCATGAGGAGGAACGATACTCTAGAAATCCCAAGATGGCTACGTAGGGATAAGTATCGTTTGACGGGTGAGATCCTATCGGAAGATCTGCGGTCACTCACGATCGTTAGATTGGAAGAAAAAGAGGGGGCGTTAAATGCCTCAACCCCTTTCCTTTTTTGTCACGAGTAGAGACCGAGACCCACTCAAGTCCTAGACTTGATGAAGGAGAGAAATAGATATGTTGAAGACTCTTTTAAGAGTCAAACCTATAAGAAAGAACGCAAATCTCCCAAGTCCCTCATAGTTGACGAAGCTCAGGACAGATGGCACATGCTCAGATGCATAGATGCTGTAGGAATTCATAGGGGTCAAGGAAATCTCTCACGACTTCAGAGTAGAGAAGCCCGAGAGGGATAGTGTCATTTGTGCATAAATCCATAGCTGCAAAGGTCGCAGAGGTGAAGCAAAGGCTGAGACCTTTGATACTTAAGAAATCTTCCAAGGAGAAGGAAGAGAAGTGCATGCTCAAGAAAGAGCTACAACTTCTGTTATATTAGCTAGAGCGAAATAGATCTGGGTCATCAAAAATGTACATCCAGACGCACGCATAAGAGAGAAGAAATGGACAGCAGAGACACTTCGAGATAGAAGTGGCGAGCAGTCGATAACCATTGGATCTTGTAGAGTTGCAAGGCGGTTAGGGTTGGTGCAGTTCGTAAGAGATTCGAGTTCGGGATCTCGTGTCTTGGAGGTTCACGAGGTAGGAGCACGAAGGCTCGATGCCCCAACTCGTGAGGTGGCGATATGTCAGAAGTGCAAAAAGGAAGTCAAACCATCGCTGACTTTTTTGTCTAAGAGGTTCGCGAGGTAGGAGCATGAAGGCTCGATGCCCCAACTCGCAAGATGGCGAGATGCGAGAAGTGAGAAAAGGGAGTCAAACCATTGTTGACTTTCGTATCTCAGAGGTTCATGAGGTAGGATCATGAAGGCTTGATATCCCAACTCACAAGGCGGCGAGATGAGAGAAGTGCGAAAAGGAAGTCAAACCATCGCTGACTTTCACGTCTCAGAGGTTCGCGAGGTAGGAGCACAAAGGCTCGATGCCTCAACTCGCGAGATGGTGAGATGCGAGAAGTGCGAAAAGGGAGTCAAACCATCGCTAAATTTCGCATCTCGAAGGTTCGCGAGGTAGGAGCACAAAGGATCAACGCCCCAACTCGTGAGAGGGCGAGATACGAGAAGTGCGAAAAGGAAGTCAAACCATCGTTGACTTTCAGGGTTTATCAGATTCGAAAAGAAAAAACTTGACGCTCTAGTAGTGTCGTGTCACAAAGAGAGAAAGGATGCCATACTGGTTAGTCTTGTGGCCATAACCGTCGATCAGATGAGTGCATTTAAGGGAGGGCAGGGTCTGTATAAGGTCCCGTAGGGACTTGGCGATTTCTATTTCTCGAAGAAAAGAAGAAAAGGGGCGAAAAGTTTAAATTTCCGTAGTGGGTATGTGACAATAATTTAATCATTTCATAAGAACAATATATCTATAATAATGCACCTATACATATAGAACGTTCTGAGTAATTCCTAGGGTTTCTACATCTTCATATCAGGTTTCTCTTCTTTCATGGCTTTCGGTCGCTCCCTCCTACAACCCCATTCTGACGGGGCATCAAAATGGACATTGTGATCCCTTTTCCTCTTAAGTCCATCGAACACACAGAATAACATCTTCACCCAAAGCTGAGAAAGGAAAAAAACTAGCATCAATCACTCAAGCATCCACATTGGACCAAGGACAACAGACAAATTCAATCTTGGGAACTACTACTAGTTGTCTCCCCAAAGCATATGAAAATCCAAAATACAAAGTAAGGACAGAGAAGATAGGCAGTTACATACAACATGTGTAGGAGCATGCATTCATAGGCAATTTTATGGGCATATGGCCAAGAGAAAAATCCCTAATGTGGTGGATCAACAAAACTTGGAAACCTTAAGGCCAAATCGACCTCAAACTAGGCTTGAAGGGCTTTTCCACTGCTATCTTCTCAAACCTGGAGGACCATGATCGAGTGTTTGAAAATGGCCCTTGTTTTTTCAACTCGGCTGGCCTTCACTTTCGACCTTGGACGAAGCGATTTTCACCATAAAAAGAAGATTTCACTGCAACACCAGCTTGGATTCAACTATATTCCCTCCCTCAGGAATTCTAGGATGAGAAAATACTCGAAGGCATTGGTAATACCCTTGGCAATTTTGTCAATATCTCGGAGATCACCAAAACTAGCCGCTACACTACTTATGGATGCATCTGTGTCTATATGGATCTCACCAAGGCATTTCCAAACTCCATAAGCCTTTATTATCATGATGACGAATGGGTTCAAAATCTTGATTATGAGCACATCCCCTTCCACTACAGACGCTGCAATGAACAAGGCTACGTAGACGTTGCAATGAAAATGGCCACCTATTCTGAGACTTCCCCCTAAATGCTCAAGCCAATTCCTCCCCCTCTTCATCCAATTCGGACGCAAACAACTTTGAGCAAGTTCCATCCAAGAAAAAATACAGAAGAAATCCCAATTCCCCCACCTCCCAATAAGGATTTCAAATCTTGAAACTCTTTCGGAGCCCTCTCCCAAGAAGGGGAAGACCAGAGCACTCAAGAAAAGCAAGGACCATCGATAAACCACACAAGAACCATTTCATCCCCAATGGAGGACAATGCAAAAATGTGCAAGACCATGGGACAAGAAGAGATTACTCATCAAGATGGAGAAGTGGAAACACAGGATGAAACACAAGATCAACCCGATTCTAATGAAGGCGAGGATATGGATCTCAACTCCATAGAAACGATGTGAAAGCATCAAGATCCAAACTCAATCTCTGAACAATAAGTACAACTTTTGAAGGATGCCCTGGTATGCAATAAAATCTTCAATGAATATGCATCACAAGGTATGACCCCGAATCCCTCTTTAACCTTCTCCCTGGGCATTAAACCCTCTTCATCATTGCCTCCAAAAAATCCAAGAGGGGAAAAAAAGAAGAAAGGAATAAGATCTAATAAGTAGTTGCTTAAATATTTAGGTGAGTATCTTGTAAATCCAGGGCACATTGCTCTAATGATAGAGAAGTGTCTCCCTACTCCCCCACCTTCCTCATGAAAGTTATCTCTTGGAACATAAGGGATCTAAATGGTAAGACCAAACATAGGCTCTTCAAACAATGCTAGAAAAAGGATCCAGGTGGATATCAGTGGCCACCCACCTATTCCATTGGTTCAAAGACCAATTTCCAATCTGGTGGTTTTTTTGTAGTTTTTTGGGTCCTAAAGTTATGGGGTCATTTTGAGTCCCTAAACAATGTTTTTTTGGCCCTCCATAGTCACACTACATGTTTTAGCCAAAGTGTGATGGTAACATGTGTAGTATTCAAATATTTCATTCCAACAAGCTATCGTGTGCCTAAAATGAAGATCGTATGCAAAAGTTATGACCTGAGGAAGTTTATATACCAACTTACCCCATTGGGGCCCACATGACTTTTGGCGGTTCATCTCCTAGGGTTAGGTTTTTTATGTTTAGGGTTTTCTCATTTTTGATTTATATTAAAAAGGCCTTTGGAGCCTCATTGTAACTAGCTTCTTGCGAATGAGCATAGCCGATACATCTCTTCTTAGAGATAAGCTACCACCATTCTAGTTATCTTGTGTGCTTTTTCATTTTACAGTCTTTCGTATTTAAAAAATCATTAATAGAATATGAGATTTACTGTATCATTGTGTTCCTTTCCATATCTCTATTATTTATTTGCCTTTATATTGTTCCTAAAATAATCTGGATCAGTGGTATCAGAGTGGTCTGCTCCTTGTCATCCTCAGTGTTGATACTATGGTAGCTGCAGGAGGTATTAAACCTCCACGTGTAACCCTGACAAGAATAGAATATTTTGGGAAGCAAGAAGAAACCCTAAAGCATTGGACACAACCCTAGAAGACAAGTCAGCTAAAGAAAATAATTAATATTGAGTTTTTAGCCTCCAGAAAGAGAAGTCAGCCCAGACAGCTAAGGAAGAGCAGTATAAATACAGGATCTCAGAGCTCATTTGGACACACACAACTCACAACTATAGAAATTTAGTGCCCCCTGCATAAATTTAGTCAGTGCGCAAGTTTGGAGAGTAGTTGTAGCTACAACAACTGCAACTAGTATTTTCAGTTTTAGGCTTGGACTTTCTCTTGGTTATGGTTTGGACTTTCTACTTGGTACGTTAGATATGGAGACTAGTACACTACCTTTATTATCTTTTGGACCTAGGGTTTGCTTCCAAAATTATTCTCTCTGTCAAGGTTAAGGTGCTGAGGGGTGGCTTCGACATATGGTTGGGTGACAATATTGCTATATTGTCTATGGTTAAATGAGAACACCTATTATTTCTACTAGGTTATGGACCCACACTATCTCTAGACAATCTAACCGCTGGAAGATAGATTGGGAGGACTTGCTCAGTTACAGCTGCAGTTGCAATAAAAAATTTTGTTGTAGCAACGAAACCCTAACCCTCTTGTTAAGGCACCTTACGTGAAGAGCTTGATCTAATTCCTGGATAGCCTAGTGCGCCCTAGTCTAGCGCACCTCTTGGTACTCTCAGCAAGCTAAGACGTCAAGTTTGAGTTTTTGGTCAAAGTCAAAGGTTGACCAAGTCAAAGCAGTCATGACTTACTCTATTAAGTCAAAAAACAAGTTAAAAGGGACTTCTAACCTCAGATCATGGAAGAAAATGATTGATCTCATCCTTGCCAAAGATAAAGTATTGGATATCCTGAAAGGAAAGATCGTGGAGCCACAATTTGAAGAAGGAAAAGAAAAGGAACCTCGAAATGTCGCAGTTATGGAGAAGTTCAAGAACAATGACATCAATTCCATGAGTATCATAGTGGACTCTGTAAAATACCACTTGATACCTTACATCTCTCATTTTGACTCATCTAAGAAGATGTATGATGCCCTAACTAACCTCTTATCAGCTAGAAACTTTGGACAAGTAATGAGTCTGAAGAATGAGCTCTGTGACATGAAATTGAATGATGATGATAGCATAACATCATACTTGGTAAGAATCTCTCAGTTAAGAGATCAACTACAAGCTATTGAAGAAATCATTTCAGAAAAGGAACTGGTAAATATACTACTCAATGGCCTTCCCAAGGGATGGGATGCAATTGCCGCAAGCATTAACACAAGAAAGGAGTATCCCACATTTGAAGAAATTTGGACTTGGTGTGCACAAGAATAATCAAGGATTAGCGCAAAAGATAAATTCCAAAGGAAAGATGATGATCAAACCTCACACAAAAGTTCAAGAAATTCAGGAATAAGATGAAGTTTGACTCAAGGAAGAAACCAAATCAAGAAAAGGATATGTCAAAAATATAATTCTTCAACTATCGAAAATATGAATCACTGTCCTAAGTTAAAGAAAAGGAAGGAAACACATGAAGCAACAGTTGCTGAAGAAAATGAGCCCTCAAAGAAAGTCAAACAAGATGAAGCAACTGTTGCTTCANAAAGTCAAACAAGATGAAGCAAGATTTCTTTTTATAAGTCAAGGTAACAATATTCTTCAAAGTTCTTGTACATACCATGTTTACATAGTTTCTATACATATCATGCACATATATTTTTTAGAAGATAAGATGTTCAAGTGAAACAATACCTATGGAAGAATAACAAGATACGGTTTGCTATCATAATGACTACAAGTCAAGCAATACACATGAAAAGATGAAGTATGTTGACAAACCTTGGTAACAATTCCTGTGGAATCTATTATATAAGTAACAATTTCCAGATAAGACAAAATCATAATCAAACTTGAAGAGACCCAGAAGAAGTCAACAATCAAGAGAAAATGAGAAAAAAACTTGTGACACTTTGCAGAAGGCACTAAGGATGCAGACGAAAGCATGGACTCTCTTAGTTGGAGGGATCTAATTACATAATTCCAAAAGAAGAGCATGCATTCATGCATGAAGCAAGGATTAGGAGGGACCTAATCCTAAATCATATGATCCATTGAGGATTATGAAGTATATGCCCATATTCCCATTGAAAGTAGAATCCATGATAAGCAACACGAGTTCATAAGAAGTATTCTTCGAAAAGAAGCCTTAAAGTATCATTGGTCATCCATCTACATCCATGATCCCATGATGAAAGGAAGAAGTTGGAATATTCAAGGCATGGAATATATAGAAGACTCCATGGAATCAAGAGCTAAAGAGATAATGAGGAGGAACATGAAGATTCCAAGAAAGAAAGAAAATCCATAACAACCAGTTATTATATCGAGAATCACAAAGACTACTAGCTTGGTTTGAACCCATAAGAAACAATCGAGCAGAAGAAATGGAAGTTATGATAAAGAACAATATATGTAAGAAAATGTGAAAAATACTTATGAATGGAAGCATTGCAAGATTCATAGGTTCTTCCAGAAGGAGGGAGAAGACTATGACAACAACTTGTTCCAGTAAACCAAATATACCTCTTGTAGTATCCATGGATTGGAATTTACATGTAAAATATTGTTCTTCGCAATAAAGTAACTGAGAAAGAAGCTTATACAAGAAAGAGACCCATGTATGCAGATAGAAGAAGGTGTTGTATGGATTCAAACAAATTGATGTAGAGTATTGCATATTATTGGCCCTTGGTTACGAAATTAAGAAAATAACAAGGAAGAAAAGGAAAAATGCGAACTTTGTGGAAGACATGGTGACTGTTACTGGGTCGAAGTGAGGAAAAGAGCAGAAAAGACGAAGCAAAATCCAAGAAATCAATTCCTTGGATGAGGATATCGAGGATGACAGATCAGCAAGAAAGAAGGATCATGGAAATATCAACAAGCAGAAAAAGACACCATTAGATGCTTTGGAGCACCGCGTGAGAAGGAAGGAAAGACAGGTTGGCGAAGCCCTGGAAACATGGGTCAAGTTGACCTAGGGTTTTATACACCTAGGGTTTTGACACCTAGGTTTCAACCTAAGGATGTCGATGAGCTATTGTAATGTATAAATAAAGGTCAAGAGAACCTAGGTTGTTGTTTTCGTTGATGTTGGGATAGTTATTGTTGTCTTTTTCATTATGTGATTGAGTAAGTAATATTGAGTGAAAGAGAAGTGTTGAGTAAGAGAGCCTTCTGTATTATAAGACCTTCAGCTGGGTGTGAAGTTCAAGTCTTGCAGTTGGGTGCGCAGGAAGGGGAGATAAAGAGAAGAGAAGAAAGAAGATCTTCTAGCTAAGAGCATAGACAAGAACTGTATGCTTCATCTTAATACATTATAGAGCATAGTTCTGCGGACGCAGCTCTAGAGATAGGGTGAACCACATATATCTTGTCTTGTGTGTGTGATTGATTCTATGTTCTTTTGCCTTGATATACTGTTATTGCATTATTGTGGTAGATCTGATAGATGTGTGGAATAGATCTAAGATAATAAGTGATATATGCATGTTGTATTGTTCTAGTGTTGGATCTGCTTGATAGTTCCCTTGGTTGTAGAAATCTCTGTACTGCAACCCCTCATAGCTTCTTCGGGTGAGACTGCATTTGCTTCATAGGTGTAGCCAAAAGGGCCAGTAGTTAGGGCTTATTGGTGCACTCTTGGAGCTGAACCCTAGGTCTGCCCCTGTGCTAACAAATGGTTCTATTGTCAGGACAGGAATCTTCTTGAAGGAATGTCAAGGTGGTTTCCATCAAAGATAGAAATTAAAAAGTGAATAGAGGATCAAGAAAAGGACTTTGTTGAAGCCTAGAAAAATAACCCTAATCTTAGTACAGAGGATTGGTTGGAGAGATATATCTTTACTGATATACACAAGATTTTGTTTGGAGGAATCCATCAGGAGCTATATGAGTGGTTAGCTAGGTTGGAAGATACCCAGTTTGACATCAGATCTTGACCTCCTGTAGTTTGGATGATGGTACTGACACAGTGTCACGAGAAGTATATCATTGTTTTGATAGCACCATTGGAGGATACATCACCGAGTTTGTTGTTGACAGAGTAGAGTCATATAGCCAAGCCGAGAGATATTTCCTCAAAGGACCCAGAGGAAAAATTTTACATTTTCTGAAGTTGAGGACCAAGATGCTATTGCATGAGAAGAACATATTGAAGGTACAGTAGATTGGTCAGATTTGGAAAAATCTAATGTTCAAGAATTCGAACAGTGACAGTGACACAGAGGCTGGACATATGCGCAGTGGGAAAGAGTTCATAGAAGTTCATCTTGCGAACTTATTCAAGAAGAACTATGGGGATGAGGGTTTCTACAGTGGAGAAAGGGAAGACCTGACGAACAAAGAGCATTCAGAACCTGCTAGGGAAGAGGAAGAAAAAGCTAAAGAACCTCATCGAGACAAGCCAAAAACTTCAAGAACTACGCAGACTGCTAAGGTAAGTACTATTAATCCCCCTGTTGTCTTAGCAACATTAAGAAATCAGAGTAATTCAAGTCACCAGAGTGTTCAGAGAACTATCACTAGTAGTCCACCACATACTCAGACAGGAAACCTAGAGAGATCTATGGTAGAGGAGATGAGGCTCCCTATATTTAGGGGAAATGGATCTGAAGACCCTGATCAACATCAGTTCCTATGTGAATCTGTATGGAATATTAAAAATTTCACCAATGAAGTTGTTAAAAGAACCCAGTTTAGTACTACCCTTTGAGATTGTGCACTAAGCTGGTACATGAAGCTTGTCCAAGGACTTGCACAACCTAAGACACTAAATGAGATCAAGAATGCGTTGACTGCAAAGTTCAAGAAACCCAAGTTGGAGTCACAATGTATTATAGAGTGGGAAGATATCAAGTAAAAGGTATCCGAGCCTCTCTGGGAATTCGACCAAAGATTTAAGACCTTAACAGGCCAATTGACTTATTAGATCCCACATGAGCAGAACAAAGAGTGGTTCATTGTTTCCTTGTTATCACACATCATAGTTCCTTTGATGAAACAAAAGATTTCTTCATAGGCTGAGGTTCTCAATATCACCATGAAGCTAGAATCAACCCCTATGGGAGAATCCAGTTCAAGTATGAACTAGATATTGAGTCAGCTAACTAGTTTTTCCCTGCAAGTTGAAGATATGAAGAAAGACAAAGGAAAAGATAAAAGAGAAGACATCTGGTGTGTCAGATGCAAATCAAAAGGCCATGATAGGGAACATTGTCCCCTATTCCATGAATACTTGGCCCTTGGAGCTTCGATCCCTTTGAAGCAAGTCACCTTACCTTGGTGTGAGGTATGCCTAAATAGACATCGCACTCGTGAGTGTTATTACATGAAAAAATATGTTCAGACACCCACAAATTTATATTGCACTTTCTTTAAGTCTGTGAAACATGATGATAGGGATTGTAGGGCTTATGATCTCATGCATGAAAGTTCAAGAGATATATACAAAGTTCAAGGCGAAGTACAACAAGAAGGAAACACTACGCAGTATAACTCCCCTAGGAGAGGAAACTTCAACCCTCATGGTGGATTAAGAGGAGGAGGAGGAGTAGGAGGTATGGGTCGATGTCGAGGAAATATCATATGTTACAACTGCGCACAACCAGGACACCTCGCAAGGGACTGTTATAACTCTTGCACTACTTGCAGCTACTGCATCTCATTTGAAAATGTTATAGAAGATTGCCATGTGCTGCTAGCTAATATTTAGGAGAGAAAAGGACCTCAACAGAACCCGCAAGTGCAACTGATATATGTTGAACCTCACAGATAATACCCTAGATTTGTTGTTATAAGTAGAGGAGGTGCTACTACAGGAGAAGACAGATCGACCCAAGGAAAGACTACATAAGACAAAGGAGTTAGGAAATCTGCAAAGAAGACATAAACTTTTGATGCAAAGAAAGAAAGACAAGTATTTGAGGAGGAAAGAATGGAGTTCAAAGGAGATCAAGGCTCTTCATCAAAGACATGACCAGAAGTGAGAGAATATGGAATGCCTCAGGAATTTGATCAGTCTACTTCGCCAAGAGAAGGAAAAGAGGTAAGAAAGCTCATGGAATTTTTATATGCTTACATTAAGTTGATTCTGGATGAGAGCGTTGTACAAGAACTACAAAATTTAATCAGA
This sequence comes from Picea glauca, assembly GCA_000966675.3. Taxonomy (NCBI): domain Eukaryota; kingdom Viridiplantae; phylum Streptophyta; class Pinopsida; order Pinales; family Pinaceae; genus Picea; species Picea glauca. The sequence goes on from JZKD02S1718346.1 coordinate 373,146, forward strand.
TTGTATGAGCTAGGAAAGATAGACCACCTACTGAATAGGGAAGTACACCAAATCACTAAAAAGAGAAGGACAAATAAGGAATTACATTTGAATGCTCAAATAGGTGAATATTATATCGACTATGTGGTCCTCTACTTAGGTTCGGAGGTCAATGTCATGACGAAGAAAACCTGGGCACTAATGGGAAAACCTAGTTTGATCTATTCCCCTATCAGGATTAGACTGGCTAATCAATAAGCTGCCAGCCCCTTTGGTAGACTGGAACATGTCCCTATGGACATCGATGGAGTAATACTGTTTGAAGACTTTGAGGTAACTGAGATAGTTGATGATAGTTTTCCTTACCCTGCGTTGTTAGGAATTGACTAGGCTTGCAATAATTCCACTGTGGTTGATTTAAAGAAAAGACAAATGACGTTTGAAAGAGATGGCCTTAGGGTCATTGCACCCTTAGATCTAGATGAAGGTCAGAGATACATAGATCCCATCAGAGAAGAATATCATGCATATGAACTGGAAAACATATACAAATTAACAGCCAGACAATAAGATTACATTAATCCTACAACTGATGGAAACCTAAGCTGGCAAAGTGAGAGCACATGTTCATCCGACTCAGAAAAAGCACTAGAAAACTGGCAGAATAAAATGTATGAAGTATCTACAAGAATATGTGATATATTAACCCGAGAAGTCCATTGGATCAACACAACAATAAATAACTTACCCACCTTTGATGGTATGAATCCTTTAGAAAACTTCTTGTCAGACTTTGAAGAAGGTGTAACAATGCAACAAAGATTACTGGTGATGGATGAGGCCCTGAAAGAAACCCCAACAAGATGGTGGGGGACACAAAAAAACAACATTACAAAATGGGTACAATGTCATACCTTGATGACAACGCGGTTCTGAGCACAAGTAGAAGGTTGCAAAGTTCGGTACATAGGTTGAAGCTTCCCAAAGGACCATGTGTGAAGTTGCAAAGCAACCTGGAGCAACATTCCTCAAGAGAAGTGGGTGCACAAATTCATTAAAACATTGGACAGGACACCTATCAACTGGTACCTCCACGCAGAGGTGCCCCTCATCACTACAGATTGGGAAGCTATGACTTAGAATTTTGTAACCACCTTCTTATTTGAAATTCAATATCCTTCAGTAGATCAAGCATTGCAGATTATAAGACTGAAAGTATTCAAGGAAGCATCTAACCTCCCTTTGGATCAAGAAGAGGATGAATGGACTACGCCTCTCCAGAAACTGCAAGGTTGTTACAACATTGATGCTGATGAAGACGATGATCCAAGAAAGGTGGCAATCACAGAAATAGAAGGCCAAAGAGATGTGGAAGGACTAGGAGTTGAGTTACCATTCATTGGACAACCAATCAATATTAATAAGGTCAATATTGGAATAGAACAGACACTGAAGCTTGCAAATGTTGGAGATTATTGGGATGCTACCACTATTGACAAGATTACAGAATTACTACATGAATATCAGGACTTGTTTCCAACCAAGTTCATTGATATGAAGGGAATTAAAGGGCATATGGGAGAGATCAGGATCCCTTTGAAACTATATGCAAGACCATTAAAATAGATACCTTACAGACTGAACCCTAAATATGAGGAGAAAGTGAAGATTGAGCTCGACCAAATGCTGGAAGCAGGGATTATAGAACCTAAGGAGGAATCAGAGTGGATTATCCCTATGGTGGTGAAAGACAAGAAGACAGGGGAGATCAAGATATGCCTAGATCTCAGGAAGGTGAATGATCCTTGTTTCCATGACCCCTTCCCTACGCCATTCACTGACAAAGTGTTATATAATGTGGGAGACCAGGAGGTATACTCTTTTACAGATAGATTTTCAAGATACCATCAGATCTAGATTGCTAGGGAAGATCCCCACGAGACCACATTTGCAACAGAATGGGGATCCTACCAGTATAAAGTGATGCCATTTGGATTGAATAATTCCCCAACCATATTTTTCGGGGTGGTGGTCGAATCATTCAAGGAGTTTTTTCATAAATTTCTAGAAGCATATTTTGATGATTGGACTATTTTTAGCTTATTGAAAAACCATATTGAATGTCTAAGGCTAATGTTGGATAAATGCAGGCAATGTCAAATTTCCTTGAATCTGAAGAAGTGCATCTTCTTCTCACCATTTGGAGTGTTCTTAGGTCATATTGTATGCAAGAAAGGATTACTGGTAGACCCATCTAAAATTTCCAATACAGTTGATCTACCCCCTCCTGCGTCAGTAAAACAGTTGCGCACTGCGCTGGGACACACAGGATATTACAGGAAGTTCATTAAAGGATATGCCTATATTATAGAACCCATGGAGAAGATTTTGAAGAAAGACTATTAGTTCAGTTGGACAGAAGAATTCCAGCAGATCTTCGACCCACTGAAACAAAATATGGTTACTGTGCCCATTCTGGTTTTTCTATACTGGAGCAAGCAATTTCACATGCATGCCGATGCATCTTCCATTGCATTAGGAGTTGTGTTTCCACAACCTAGTGAAGGAGATATTGACCATATATTAGTCTTTGCCATCAGGAAGCTATCAACTACTGAGATCAACTACACCACCACTGAGAGAGAAGGGTTAGCCATGGTGTACGCATTGTAGAAATTTTGCCACTACTTGTTGGGAGGACACTTTAAAATGTTTATTGATCACTCCACGCTGAAATACCTAGTCAACAAGCCAATGTTGGGGGGGAGAATATGAAAATGGATTTTTCTCTTTCAGGAATATGAATTTGAGATCATAGTAAAGCCAGGAAGAATGAACAAAGGTCCTGACCACTTGTCGAGGTTGGAACATGGAGAAGAGCCCACTAGTTTGGAGGATACACTACTGGATGCACAGTTACTAGCCATTAGAAATATGGATGAGCACTTCACAAAGATAGTCTAGTTCTTTTCAACAGGAATGTCCCCTAGACAGTACACAATTCCTCAGAAGAAACAACTAGTAGTGCGTGCTGCCAACTTTTCACTTATAGTTGGACAACTATACAAGATGGGACCTGATGAGATATTGAGAAGATGTGTTATGGAGGAAGAATGACCAATGATCCTCGCAGAATCTCATGAATTCATTGCAGGAGGACATTACGCAGGGAAAGAAACTACGCAGAAGTTACTTAGATCTAGCCTTTGGTGGCCTACCTTACACAGAGATGCTAAAGACTATTATAGAGCCTTCGATGTATTCCAAAGAGTTGGTAAACCTTCCAAAAGACATGACATGCCACTAGCACCACAGTTGACGCTACAAGCATTTGAGAAAGGAGCAATTGACTTCGTGGGACCTATAAACCCGCTAGGAAAGTGCACAGGAGTAAGGTACATAATTACAACAACAAAGTACTTGACCAGATGGGCTAAAGAAAGAGAAATTAAGGACTGTAGTGAAACTACAACTGTGCGCTTCATATTTGATGACATCATAACCAGGTTTGGATGCCCAAAGATCCTTATGAGTGATCAAGACACACATTTCCTAAATAAGATTGTTGAAGCCTTGACTGAGGAATTTGTAGTCCATCATCAAAAGAGCACACCTTACCATCTGTTGGTTGTGGAGCCTGATTATCTTCCTGATTCAGAGGTCCTTTGCGTTCAGCTATGTTTATACCCCATGAAGTATTTACACCCCAGAAGTATGTACACTCTTCCACGTGGGGGAGTGCAGAGGGGGGGTACCCCCTCTACGGGGTCC
>JZKD02S1718346.1:376945-411977 GCA_000966675.3 Picea glauca
GCAATTTCTCTGGTGGACGTAGCCCACACTGGGTGAACCACGTAAATCTGTGTCTCTCTTGTATTGTGTGTCTTCTGTGTTTTTGTTTCTGCATTTGTTTTGTTTTATTGCTCCGTGGTCCTGTTTTTTCTAACACCATCCACAAGCAAATGGGACAGTGGAAGAATTTAACAAGATCTTGGAGACAACAATGACAAAGATTTCTAGTGTGAATAGCGATGACTGGGATTTAAGAGTACCATCAGTACTTTGGGCCTATAGAGCCACCTATAAGAAGATAACAATGCACACCCCTTTCAAATTGGCGTCAGGACCTTTGTTCATTATTCCTGGCTTTACTATGATCACCTAAATATGAACGAGGCTTCTTTCAATTCAGGTGAGATTGATGCATATCTTTACAACAAACTGATTGGATCATTGATGTTATGGTCTCGAAGCCATTGTTATAATGGAATACTTGGTGCCAAGATTAATAATTTCTTCCTTTACATATATGGATGACACTGGCATTGTTCAAGAGAGGCTCGCGTAGTTGGTCGAACTCGAAGAAGAAAAATTTATTAATAGATTCCATCAACAAGTACAGAAGGAAAGAGATAAGGCCTGTCATGATAGGTACATCAAGAAGAAGGTATTCAAGGAAGGTGATATAGTACTGGTATATGACAGTAAGTTCATCAATCATCCTGGGAAGTTCAGAACGCATTGGCTCGAGCCATATGAGATTGCCTATATTACAGAAGGAGGAGTTGGGCAGTTGAAGACTTTGAAGGGAGAATGGAAGGATGGATTAATGAATGGGAGCTGACTAAAGTTGTACTATGACAACCAGTTGCCTCGCAGCTCTAAGTAAAAGCATAAGGAAAAGGGTCTAGGTACCAAGTGCAGTTGAAATTGAGCACCATACACAAAAAAATATAGTCTGCACAACAGAAATAAAGGAGGCATAGAGAGGAAACAAAAGGCTACAATGTGCAGTCTGAAATTGAAGAAAAACAAAATGAACAATGTCTAAAGTGCCTTGGGATGAGTCAAAGGTGAGTGTTGGGAGCCTGTTGGCCCTTGGTTATGAAAGTAAGAAAATAACAAGGAAGAAAAGGAAAAATGCAAACTTCATGGAAGACACAGTGACTGTTACTGGGTCGAAGTGAGAAAAAGAGAAGAAAAGATGGAGCGAAGTCCGAGAAAGAAAGTCGTTGGATGAGGAGATCGAGGATGACAGATCAGAAAGAAACAAGGATCGTGGAAATCTCAGCAAGCGGAAAAAGCCACCATTAGATGCTTTGGAGCACTGCGTGAGAAGGAAGGAATGACAGGCTGGCGAAGCCCTGAAAATGCAGGTCAAGTTGACCTAGGGTTTTGACACCTATGCTTCGACCTAAGGATGTCGGTGAGCTATTGTAATGTATAAATAAATGTCAAGAGGACCTGGGTTGTTGTTGTTGATGATGTTTAGATCATTATTGTTGTCTTTGTCATTGCGTGATTGAGTAAGTAATATTGATTGAAAGAGAAGTGTTGAGTAAGAGAGCCTTTTGTATTGTAATACCTTCAACTAGGTGCGAAGGTCAAGTCCTGCAGCTGAGTGCATAGGAAGGGGAGAGAAAGAGATAAGAATAAAGAAGATCTGCTAGATAAGAGCACAAACAAGAACTGTATGGTTCATCTTAATACATTATAGAGAATAGTTCTGTGGACGTATCCCTAGAGAGAGGTTGAACCACGTATATCCTGTCTTGTGTGTGTGATTGATGCCATGTTCTTTTGCCTTGATATAATGTTATTTCATTACTGTGGTAGATCTGATAGATGTGCGGAATAGATCTAAGCTAATAAGTGATATATGCATGTTGTATTGTTCTAGTGTTGGATCTACTTGATAGTTCCATTGGTTGTAGACATCTCTATCCTGCAACCCCCCCATAGCTGCTTTGGGTGAGACTGCATCTGCTTCATAGGTGTAGCCGAAAGGGACAGTAGTTAGGGCTTGTTGGTGCACTCTTGGAGCTAAACCATAGGTCTTCCCCTGTGCCAACAAATAGTTTTGTTTCCAGGACATGAATCTTCTTAAGGGAATGTCAAGGTGGTTTCCATGAAATACTGAAATTCAAAAGTGGATAGAGGATCAAGAAAAGGACTTCGTTGAAGCCCAGAAAAAGAACCCTAATATTAGTACAGAGAATTGGTTGGAGAGATATATATTTACTGATATACATAAAATTTTCTTTAGAGGAATCCATCAGGAGTTATATGAGTGGTTAGCTAGGTTGGAAGATACCCAGTTTGAGATCAGATATAGACCTCCTATAGTTTGGATGACAACGTTGATCAAGAAGGTCAAGATAGTTGATAACACAGTTCCACGTGAAACAGATCACTGGTTTGATAGCACCATTGGAGGATACATCACCGAGTTTGTTGTTGACATAGTAGAGTCATATAGCCAAGCCGAGAGATATTTCCTCAAAGGACCCAGAGGAAAATTTTTACATTTTCTAAAGTTGAGGATCAAAATGCTATTGCATGAGAAGAACATATTGAAGGTACAATAGATTGGTTAGATCTAGAAAAAGCTAATGTTCAATAATTCGAACAGTGACAGTGGCACAGAGGCTGGACATATGTGCAGTGGGAGAGCGTTCAAAGAAGTTCATCTTGCAAACTTATTCAAGAAGAACTACAGGGACGGGAGTTTCTACATTGGGGAAGAGGAAGACCTGACGGATGAAGAGCATTCAGAACCCACTAGGGCAGAGGAAGAGAAAGCTAAGGAACCTCACCAAGATGAGCTAGAAACTCCAGGAACTATGTATACTACTGAGGTAAGTACTATTAATCCCCCTGTTGTCTCATCGGCATTAAGAAATCAAAGTAATCCAAGTCACCAGAGTGTTCAGAGCATTGTCACTAGTAGTCCACCACATACTCAAATAGGAAACTTAGGGAGATCTATGGCAGACGAGATGAGGCTCCCTATATTTAGGGGAGATGGTTCTGAAGACCCTAATAAGCACTGGCTCCTATGTGAATCCGTATGTAATATTAAAAATGTCACCAATGAATATGTTAAAAGAACCCAGTTTAGTACTACCCTTTGAGATCGTGCACTAAGCTAGTACATGAAGCTTATCCAAGGACTTGCACAACCTAATCCACTAAATGACATCAAGAATGTGTTGACTGCAGAGTTTAAGAAACCGAAGTCAGAGTCACAATGTGTTACAGATCTGAAAGAGATCAAACAAAAGGTAGTTGAGCCTGTCTGGGAATTTTTGATTCGAAAAATGGTCCAGTTTGGACAATGGTCTAGATCGGACAATCATTTTCATAATGAAAATGGTCTGATAGATTGTTTATGTACCATAGACAACGATTTGCCTTGTGGCTAGTGTGGGGTATTGGTATAGGAAAGTCATTATTCTCGGCACTCACTCTGAGAAATGGTCAAGTAGAATGGTCTACCTCACCAGGAATTCATTCTTTCGAAGTTCACAGTTGTGAGTGGTTTCGAAGAATGGTCCATTTTGGAGGTTGGTGCAGGATAGTCATTTCCATTAGGAAATGGTTCAGACAATCATTCCCTAGGGTAGATTCATTCTCTCTAAGTTTCATTATGATTAGTGCTGGAGGAATGGTCTAGTTAGGTGAATGTTCCAGGTTCATCAATCAGGGATAGGAATTCCCTTGGGGAGACTCATTCTCTCTAGGTTGCACTATGATTAGTGTCAGAGGAATGGCCCAGTTAGATGAATGGTCCAGGCTCAAAAATCATGGACAAATATTCTTATGTGCTTGAGAAGAATAGTCCAGATAGTCCATGGATTATGTTTTACTTTCTAAGGGAAGATTCTCTTCCATATCTCACAGATGTGAGTTGAAGAATGGCCCAAATGACTCAGTTTATATCATGATATTGTTTTATGAAGGTTGATATCAGATGATATGATTGTTGTGGAGATTGTATGTCTCTGGACAGTAGATGTATGCTACTGTGGTGGATGTGTTCCACTGTTTGTGACTATGTGTCACTAATTAAGTAGTCGTGTGCTACTTGGTGTGGTTTTGTACCACTGGATAGTAGTTGTGTACTACTATGGATAGACACAGTTGTGTTCTATTGAATGGCATTGTTCTAATTTCCATGAAGACTATCAATCGTGTTGGAAATGATTATCAACTAGATGGATAGTCAATGTGTTGGTGGACAGACATTCTCCAGGAGGAAAATGGTCCAGGACATGTATTCTTCTAGGACGTATGTCTATATTAGAAGAATATTCCTTGTATCCCATGGCATGGATTCTAGCATATGTTGGAATAGTTATTCTTCTAGGACATTTGTTTGGATTAGAAGAATAGTTCTTGTATCACTTTGTGGAGTGAGTGACTTATCCAACATCATGCCTAATTACTCAAATGGAGTATGACATTGAGATATGATATAGTTGATGCTATCAGATAATACTTATAGTGATGTTGTTTCTCGTGATTTGATCATGAGATAGTATGTGTGGCTATGATGATGCTACCCGTTGAATGGTATGTTTTTGATCAAGACCATTACCTTTAAATACCTTCATAGATAGGAGGGAGTGTTGATATTATGGTAGCTGCGAGAGGTATTAAACCTCCACGTGTAACCCTAACAAGAATAGAATATTCCACGAAGCAAGAAGAAACCCTAAAGCATTGGACATAACCCTAGAAGACAAGTCAACTAAAGAAAATAATTAATATTGAGTTTTTATCCTCTAGAAAGAGAAGTCGTCCCAGAAAGCTAAGGAAGAGTAGTATAAATACAGTATGCTAGAGCTCATTTGGACACACATAGCTCACAACTACAGAAATTTAGTGCACACTACAAAAATTTAGTAAGTGTGAAAGTCTAGAGAGTAGATGTAGTTGCAGCTACTGCAACTAGTATTTTCAGTTTTAGGCTTGGAATTTCTCTTGATTATGGTTTGGAATTTCTTCTTGGTACGCTAGCTCTAGAGAGTAGTATGCTACCTTGATTAGATTTTGGACCTAGGTTTTTCTTCCATAATTATTCTCTATGTCAAGGTTAAGGTGCTTGGAGGTGGCTTCAGCCTATGGTTGGGTGAGAATATTTCTATATTTTATATGGTTAAACGAGCACACCTATTATTTATAATATGTATTTATACTGCTCCTCATTAGTTGTTGATATTATGATAGTTGAGGGAGGTATTAACCTCCACGTGTAACCTTGACAAGAATAGAATATTCTGGGAAGCAAGAAGAAACCCTAAAGCATTGGACATAACCCTAGAAGACAAGTTGGCTAAAGGAAATATTTAATATTGAGTTTTTAGCCTCCAAAATGAGAATTCGGCCCAGATAACTAAGGAGGAGCAGTATAAATATAGGATGATAGACCTCATTTGGACACACACAGCTCGCAACTGCAAAAATTTAGTTATGTGCAAGTCTGGAGAGTAGCTACAACCACAACTACTTCAACTTGTATTTTAAGTTTTAGTCTTGGACTCTCTCTTGGTTATGGTTTGGAATTTATCATTGGTATGATAACATTGGAGAGTGATACACTACTTTGATTGGCTATTAGGCCTAGTTCTTGCTTCCATAATTATTCTCTATCAAGGTTAAGGTGCTCGGGGGTGGCTTCAGCCTATGGTTGGGTGACAATATTTCTATATTGTCTATGGTTAAATGAGCACACCTATTATATCTAATAGGTTATGGGCCCACACTATATTCAGAAAATCTAACCACTGGAATATAGATTGGGAGGATTTTCTCTGTTACAGTTGCAGTTGTAGTCAAATTTTTTGCCGCAGCAACGAAACCCTAACCCTCGTGTTGAGGCACCTTAAGTAAAGAGATTGACCTAATTTTTGAATAGCCTAGTGCACCCTAACCTAGCGCACCTCTTATTATTATCAGCAAGCTAAGATGTCAAGTTTGATTTTTTGGTCAAAAGGTCAAAAACAAAGGTTGACCAAGTCAAAGTCAAAGGTTGACCAAGTCAAAGAAGTCATGACTTACTCTATGAAGTCATAAAACAAGTTAAAAAGTGATTCTAACTTCAGAGCATGGAAGACAAGGATTGACCTGATCCTTGCCAAGAATAAAGTGTTGGATATCGTGAAAGGAAATGTGATGGAACCATAACTTGAAGAAGGAAAAGAGAAGGAACCTTAGAACATTGCAGTTATGGAGAAGTTTAAGGACAATGAAATAAAATCCATGAGTATCATAGTGTACTTTGTAAAATACCACTTGATACCCTACATCTCTCATCTTGACTCATCTAAGAATATGTGTGATGCCCTAACTAATCTCTTCTCGGTCATAAACATTAGACAAGTAATGAGTCTGAAGAATGAGTTTGGTGACATGAAAATGAATGATGATGAAGTCATAACATCATAATTTGTGAGAATCTTTTAGTTAAGAGATCAACTACAAGCTATTGAAGAAATCATTTCAAGGAACTGGTAAATATAGTACTCAACAGCCTTCCCAAGACATGGGATGCATTTGCCGCAAGCATGAACATAATAAAGGAATATCTCACATTTGAAGAACTTTGGACTTGTTGTGCACAAGAAGAATCAAGGATTAGCACAAAAGAGAAATCTCAAAAGAAATACGATGATAGCCTTCATAGAAAAAATTTAAGAATTTCAAGAATAAGAAGTTTTTCCTAAGGAGGGAAACAGATGAAGCATCAGTTGCCAAAGAAAGGGAACACCCAAAGAAGGCCAAGCAGGATAAAACAAACTTCTTCTTCTAAGACAAGGTAACAATATTCTTCATAGCTCTTGTACATACCATGTTTACATAGTTTCTATACATATCTTGCATATCTATTTATTAGAAGATAAAATGTTCAAGTGAAACAATACCTATGGAAGAATAGCAAGATAAGGATTGCTATCACGATGACTACAAGTCAAGAAATACACATGAAAAGATGAAGTATGTTGACAACCCTTTGCAACAATTCCTCTGGACACCCACTCTCACACACCCAAGCGACCTTCCATGGCGGAAGAAAATATGGATGACGAGAGAAGAGATGATTTCAAACTATTGCTTGAGGAAGACCTCGCGCGACAGAGGAACGAGATGATGGATAATCTACTCCAATATCCTTCAACGACTGTTGGCAAAAATGAAGGCACCTTAAACCAACAATCACTTCGGAGGTGCGACACCCTTCAAGGTACAATTTAACTTTTATATTCCTTTATTTGAAGGTCAGATAGATGTCAACTCCTTGGAAAAATGGTTAAATATTCTAGAGGGTTATTTCTCTGTCCACAATTTTTCCAATAGTGAAAAGATCATCTTTGTGCTCCTTAAGGCCCTTCCCCATGTCAGAGATTGGCGGGATACTTACTGTGAGAAACATGTTGAGGATGAATCTATAATTTTTGGGCCAATACCCACTTGGGCAGATTTTGATGATACCCTCAAGGAACAATATTACCCTATTGGAAGTTATGATGACTAGTACATGAGATGGACCACACTGTGCCAAGAAAGGGTCCAAAGAGTTTTGAAGTTCAAAAATACTTTTCATACCTTACACACCAATATGGGTATCAAAGAATCCAAGCATAATTTTTTCCTAAAATACCGTGTTGCTCTACACAGGTACATACAAACCGAAATGGAGTTTTTGGACATCTTATCATTGGGAGACACTTATCGATATGCTATCAAAATCGAACAAAAATTCAAGCAACAGAACAAGGGGGAGTTTGGGTCTGTAAATATGCAATAACCATAGTATGGTAAGGGTGTCCCTAACTCCCAAGCCAAAGGACAAAGAAAGGATGGCCAACCCCAGGATAACTATCCCAAGCCACCAATAAATAAGGGTAATAGGAAGTTTAAGAAGGACACTGGAAAATGGTGGGAGTTCCAAAAACTCCCTTGGCACAATACTGATGAGTGTCGCTCCAAACAATCGTTGTTGAATGAGGCTAAATCCCCAGGGTCATATCCTAACTTAGACTCTGATTCAGAGACAGAAAAGGAAAGATAAATCATTGATGTAGAACCTATTTTCATCATTTCTACCACAAAATTTTATCCATAGGAACCAAAGGAGCCTAAAGAAGGGGAGGGTCTTTTCCACTCAGAGATGTGGTTGAAGGGAACCCCACTCCATTTCATTTTTGACAGCAATAGCTATAAGAAATTGATCTCAATAGAAGTTTTCAAGAGGTTTAAATCGACATCAATGCAACATCCTCATCCATACACCATTAGTTCGATAAACTAGGGATGAGACATTCACGTCAACCAACAATGTCACCTACACTATGGCATCAAACCATTCAAAGACGAGGTATTGTGTGATGTTTGCCCACTTGAAGTTTGTGATGTTTTTCTAGGACAACCATATATGTGGAAGCATCATGTTGTTTATGAATCTAGGCTCCAAAGTTTCATTATTACATCGGGAGATCAACTCTACAAGGTACCAAAGGTAGTCCCAAATACTACGGTCTCTTTGATCTCTGCGAAGCAGTGCAGAAAGGTGGTTTCTCATACCGAGAGATTTTTCCTTTGTATTCTTCGATCGGAAGATGAATGGAAGGTCATTGCAATAGTCAAAACCTCTCCATGGGGTCTCTCTTCCTAGCAACAATAGGTGGATGGAATAGTTGAGGAGTATAAAGTTGTATTCTCCTCACCTACTGGGGTCCCTGTGCACTTCCAGGTAAAGAACTCAATTGATCTAACACTATGTGCTCCTTTTCCTAATGATCATGTATACATGCATTCTGTTATGAAGAATAAAGAAACCAAACACTAGATCAAAGAGCTAATTCTGAATGGCCACATCAGAACAAGATCCTCACCTTACAGTAGCCCAATTGTCCTAGTACAGAAGAAGGAAGGGACATGGAGACTTTGTATTGATTACAGATCCCTGAACAATATCACAGTCAATAACCAGTACCCAATTCCCTGGATTGATGATGTTCTTGATCAACTCAAGGGAGATAAGTTTTTCAGTACGATTGATCTGAAGTCAGGTTAACACCAGGTGCTAATTGAGAAAAATGATGTGTGGAAGACAACCTTCAACTCCAAATAAGGCCTATTTGAGTGGTTGGTCATGCCTTTTGGATTAACTAACTCCCCAACCGCATTCATGCGGATGATGGATATATATTACAGCCATTCAAAAAATCCTTTATGGTTGTATTTTTGGATGACATCCTTATCTTCAAAAAAACTTGGGAAGAACATTTGGAGCATATTCAACAAGTATTGGGCACTTTACGACAACACAAGTTATATGCCAATTTGGAGAAGTGTTCCTTTGGCATGCAGTGAATCCATTATTTGGGATACATTTTGGATGAGAAGGGTGTACATGTGGATCCAATAATTATCCAAGTCATCCATGATTGGCCGACCCCGAAGACAATGACCAAGCTTTGTAGCTTCTCGGGCCTCACCAACGTTTATCGACGGTTTGTGTTAGGGTTCTCTCATATTTCTTGGCCCCTCAACCAGGTGACCAAGGGTGTTGTGAAGGACAAGTTTGTGTGGTCTGCGCCCCAACATAAATCATTGGAGGATTTTAAATTCCTTTTATGCTCAACATTATTCCTCATTCTAACAGACTTGCAACAACCATTTGATATTGAGAGAGATAGTTCATATTATGCTATCGGTGCAATCCTCAATCAATATGGGAATTCAATATCCTATCAAAATGAAACTCTATCTCATGTTGTTCACATATACCCCACCTACGACAAATATTTGTACTCCATTGTGAAGGCATGTCGACAGTGGAAGCATTACATTCTAGGGAAGGAAACGATCATCCACACCAAGCAAAAGCCTCTTAAATTCATGCAGACACAAGGGAAGTTACAGAATGACCACCATCTTAAGTGGTCCACGTATCTGTAGAAATTCCACTTGAATATCAAATACAAGAAGGGTAACACAAAACATGTCACAAATTTTCTAAGTCTTCCCCTAGTGGTAGCGCTAACCATAGTTCTTAAATCTTGTGGACATGAGGCATCCATATGGATGGAATTATACAATAATGACTCTCGCTTCACTACTTTCTATCAGACATTGAGTGTAGGAAAAATGTTTTCCAACTTTCATATCCAAGATGGATTTTTATGTCATTTGAGACATCTTTGTGTTCCTTCAAGCGAGCATGCCAAGTTGATTTGGGAAGCTCATTACAATTGGATAACATGACATTTTTGTATAGAAATGATAGTGGTAGTACTGAAAGATCATTTTTATTGGCCAAAGATTCAACAATATGTTTGCAAGTACATCAAATCTTGCATGACTTGTGCCATTTCCAAGCATGCCATCAAGAAAAAGGGGCTATACACCCCTCTTCCTACTTCGGATAGGCCTTGGGAGTCCATATCCATGGAATACATGTTTGGTATTCCTTCAACCAAGCATGGGAATGACTATGTCTTCGTGGTCATCAATTGATTCCAATTGATACTCTAAGATGGAAATTTTGGCACCCTGGAAGAAGAGAATCATAGTCGAGGCCACTACCAAGCTCTTATTTACTCATGTTTGGGTTCATTTCGTCTCCCCAAACTATTATCTCTGATTGAGACAATAGGTTCTTGAGCACCTTTTGGTCTATCCTATGGTCGATGATGGACACCAAGATGACCAAATCAACTGCCTTCCACCCACATACTGATGGAAAAACAGAGGTAGTCAACATGATTATTTTCCATATCCTACAAATGTATAATTCCAAACATCCACTCACATGGGATGATATCCTTCCTTGTGTTCAACATAACTACAAAGATCCCTCCACATCTCTATTGGCCACAACCCTTTTTAGTTGTGCTTGGGGTTCCAACTATTGGCCCCCATTGATGTAGCTCTTCCCATTGCAAACACATAGGAAGAGTCCCCCCATGCTCAGACAGAGGCTGATCGGCTAGCCAAAAATTTTTTAGGCATCTAACACATCCAAAAAAAAAATCATGATATCATGCATAAAGGCAATGCCAAGTACAAGCAACGCCATGATCAAAATCAAGTATCGCACAAAGTTTCGCTGGGAGACAAGGTCAAGTTGCATTTGCAGAAAGAGTGCCTCACAGAACCCCATCAGAATTTGCACCCACTTAGATACAAGCCTTATATCATCACCAAGGATGTGGGAGAGAATGATTTTGAATTAATTATTTCTCCCTTCCTTGGCTTGCACACAGTGTTTAATGTGGAACTTCTCTGACCATATTTTCCACCTCTCCTGGACACTTCGGATGCAACCAAGAAATTGGCCCCTACATAAATCAATCTTTCCTACATCAAATATGCGATATTTGATCAGATCATGGACACCAAGACAAAGTACACCCACAATTAGACTATCAAACTCTATCAAGTCGTCAAAGTAGGGTAGTTTCTTCATTAGGGAAAGTGGCTCACCAAGAGTCAGGTTCAATAGAATTTTCATCATCTGATGCAGTCACTTGATGCAATGGATACCATTTCTTCCTAAAGGCGGAGGAATTATCCAGGTGGATATCGGTGGCCACCCACCTATTCCACTAGATTAAAGACCAATTTCCATTTTGGCAGTTTTTTCCTAGTTTTTTGGGTCCTAAACTTCTGGGGTCGTTTTGAAGCCCTAAACAACGTTTTTTGGGCCTGCCACAGTCACATTGTAGGATTTAGGTAGAGTGTGATGATAACATGTGTATTCCTTGGATAGTTATTTCCAACGAGCTATCATGCACCTAAAACGTTGATCGTATGCAAAAGTTGCAACCCCGAGAAGTTGATATACCAACTTACCCCATTGGGACCCACATGACTTTTGGCGCTTCATCTCCTAAGGTTATTTTTTTATATATTTAGGGTTTTCTAATTTATGCTTTATGTTAAAAATTTGTTTGGAGCCTTATTGTAACCAACTTCTTGTGAATAAGCGTAACCAACACATCTCTTCTCAGAGATAAGCTACCACCATTCTAGCTAGCTTGTGTGCTTTTGCATTTTACAGTCTTTTTTATTTAGAAAATCATTAATAGAATCTGAAATTTACTATATTACTATGTTCCTTTCCATATCTCTATGTAATTATTTGTTATATCTACGTTATTTCTCTTCCTTCGTATCGTTCCTAAAATAATCTGGATAAAAAAACCTTTTGTTGCCATGATCCAAGAAACCAAATTTCCCCATTCTCTCCTTCAAACCCTTGTCTCTTTCCTTTGGTTGAGTTCTCAAGATATTTCCACTAATTCTCAAGGATCATCTAGTGACCTTTCCCTTATATGGAACCCTAAGAACATAGGTTTAACTAATTTTTTCTCCACTAAACACACTCTCTCTAGAAAATTTCAATTGATAGGCTCCTCCACCACTGGCTTCCTTACCAATTCCTATGGAACTAGTACCATGTAAATGTGTTGAACCTGCACATAATAGATCTAGCTAGAAAATACTACACACATTTGCAGAGAGAAATTAAGAAAGAAGAAGCAAGATAGAAAGAATGGAAGAATTCTCATTAACCGTATTCCACACTCAAAGAGTGAATAATTTACAATATATATATAGAATAAATGAGTAACTAATGAGCCATAGTGGTGGTCTAGATTGATCTAGACACACACCAATAGTTACAAGAGTAAACTGCCACCTAGTCTAGTCTCTCTGGCAGCCCGTAACTGCCACCTAGCTGAGTTAACTAGTCAATTATTCTTCAGTTAACTGACTGAACAAAGAGTAGTGAGTTGGTGATGATCCCAATGTTTCATAGTGACAAAACCAATGCAACATATAAACTCAACTCAACTAGTCAAACTGAAGTGTCAACTGAAAGAGAATATTCTCCAAGTGGAATATTCTCCCCTAAAATATAGGAGACTAGATAATGACTAATTATGACTAATAAACAAGGAATAAACTTAAGAAAAATAAATCCTAGGTGTGTGTGAAGTAACTCCAACACCCCCCTTGAACATCACTATGGTGAAAATAAAGAATGGGTCCTGGCTACGAGGCCATGTTAGGTACCCAAGTACAAAAGATACACTGAACTAAATGAGGAAAGAGGGAAAACCTCATGGGAACAAACTCCCCCCCTCAAATTACAATGCATAAAATAAAAAATGAGAAGGAACAAAAGGCAGTTTCTAAGAAACCATGTCCTTCACTCCAAGAAGACCTCGCAACTGTGCAAGTTTGTGCTCTTTGAAGATTTTTTTGAAGATGTAGATGTCTGCATGGATTTGATGAAGTATATGCCTCATTGATATTTCCACACATATCCACTTTATCTTCTTGTAAAGAACAATATCCAAATAAATTTTGGATAAAATTTTGAAAACCGTGCGGCCATTTCCAAAACAATGCTGAAATTTTTTTGATTTTAAAACGACCATAACTTCACTTTCTGGAATCCGTTTCAGACGATTTTATTTTTGAAATTGGATATTTTCTCGAAAGGGATTTAAATGTCCAATTTGTTTCTACAAATTTCTCTCATAAAATATCATAATGGAGTCTGATGTGCACAGATCCCTTTTTGTCTCCTAAGATGCATGCAGGGTGCATGCAACAGTGTTTGGATGTGACTCCTGAGATGCATGCCATATATCTTCCACATAAATTTCAGAAAATAAATATGAAATGAAGTAGACATCATCTTCAATTATTGGAATACTACTGCAAAAATGTTTGTAGAAGACTCTTCATAATAAGATGATTGATCTTATGATGGCTTCTCTTCTGGTTCTATTTGTTCGACCTCCTGCATGAAATATTCACAATATTCTTTATTCCCAAATAGAACCTCCAATCTGGTCCATAATTCATTTGGAGTTAATCCTTGTGATTCTTCATATACTTGATGGAAAAGTTCGAGAGAAACAAACATGCCGATACTTCCTATGGCCATATCTTGTCTATTGAGAAATTCATTTTTCTCATCGACATAATCAGCCTCTACTTCCATTTCCATGGTTATTTGGTACAAGCCTCTACATATAACATGAAGCAAAATGTTTGGCTTCCATTCCAAATAGTTATGAGGCGTGAGAAGTATTTCCGACAAATAATCCATCTTTTTGTTGTCTTCAATCTTTTGTACCTGCAAAAAATGATTTGGTGTATCTTTTTCTTAGCAATCCATCAGCTCGGATACCATGTAAATGTGTTGAACCTACATAGAATATATCTAGCTAGAAAATACTACACACATTTGCAGAGAGAAATTAAGAAAGAAGAAGCAAGATAGAAAGAATGGAAGAATTCTCATGAACCGTATTCCACACTCAAAGAGTGAATAATTTACAATATATATAGAATAAATGAGTAACTAATCATCCATAGTGGTGGTCTAGATTGATCTAGACACACACCAACAATTACAAGAGTAAACTGACACCTAGTCTCTCAGGCAGTTACGGGAGTGAACTACCACCTAGCTAAGTTAACTAGTCAACTAGTCTTCAGTTAACTGACTAAACAAAGAGTAGTGAGTTGGTGATGATCCCAATGTTGCATGGTCACAAAACCAATGCAACATCTAAACTCAACTCAACTAGTCAAACTGAAGTGTCAACTGAAAGAGAATATTCTCTAGGTGGAATATTCTCCCCTAAAATATAGGAGACTAGATAATGACTAATTATGACTAATAAACAAGGAATAAACTTAGGAAAAATAAATCCTAGGTGTGTGTGAATTAACTCCATCAACCCCTACTGCAAAAACCCATTTTCTTGATTTTATGCAATCCCTCCAACCCCCTATATCCAGCCAACATTGTATCATAGGAGGGGACTTCAATATGATCGCCTCTCTCTCTAAAAAATCAAGGAGGACTAAGAAGACTTGATCATGACTCTCAATCCTTCATTGACACCATACACTCCCTCAATCTGGTGGACATTGAAACTGCCAATGGTACCTTCACTTGGAACAACTGTCGAAGAGGCCCATAAAAAGTTGCTTCCCTCCTAGATCACTTCCTTGTCTCTAAAACGGTCCGTCTATCCAATCTACATCCCATAGCTACCATGATCCCCTATAATGGCTTGGATCATTGGCCTATTCTTCTTCACCTTGAATTGCATGGTAGTCCCCTCAACTGGCCCTTTCTCTTTGAAATATTCTGTCTAAACCACCCAGAGTTCCTCAATGCCTTTAAATCTTGGTGGACTAACTTCAATCCTCTCTCCCATTCTCCTATGTACAAATTCTAATAGAAATTCAATCATGTCAAGAAACAATTAAAAATATGGAATAAGGAAGAATTTGAAATTATTTTTCAAGAGAAAAAAGAAATAAATCAGATAATGGAGTAGGTACATCAAGAAATAATAAAAGAAGGAATAACCGAAGCACTTTCACAAGAGGAAGAGCGCCTTCAAACCAAATTAAATGAATGAGAAAATACAGAGGAGATCTTATGGAAGAAAAAATCATGAATTAGATGGCTCAAAGAGGGGTGAAAACACAAATTTTTTCCATCGATCAATGATTCAACACATGCATCATAATCACATCATTTCCCTCAAGGACAACAAGGGAAATAATTTGACAAAGCAGAGTGACTTGTAATAGGAACTAGTCAATCACTTTCGAACTCTTTTAACTGAACCAAAAGAGGACCGTCGACCTTCCATTTTGAAAATCACTTTGCATATCCACTTCATTGTCTCTCCAGAACAAAATGAGGCCCTCATGAGACCCATCAGCCCTGAGGAAGTTGAGCAATCCATTTTTAATATGCCTATAAATAAGTCTCTGAGCCCTGATGGATTCAGAATTGACTTCTATCAAGCTTGATGGTCTATCATAAAATGGGATGTCTAGGAAGTGGTCAAAGACTCTAGACTCCATTCTAATTTACTCCCATCCATCATTGCCGCCTTATTGAACCTCATCTCGAAGGAAGACAAGGTGGAATACCCCATTAAATTGTGTCCCATAGCCTTATGTAATGTCATCTTCAAAATCATTAGTAAAGTCATTACCAATCGACTCAAACCTTTTCTCCCATCCTTACTTTCCCCTGAGAAAAATGGATATTTTGAGGGAATATAGATCGTTGATGGAATCATTCTATCCTACTAAGTCATCCATTCTCTCAAGACTACTAATACTCATGGAATTCTTCTCAAACTTGATATTTCTAAGGCTTTTGATAAAATCAATTGGAAATACATCCATCATAGCCTTTAGGCCTTCTGTTTCTACCAAACTTGGATAAAATGGGTCCTTTCTGATCCAAGTGGATATCAGTGGCCACCCACCTTTTCCAACTGGCTCAAAACAGTTTTCTGACAATTTTGGCAATTTACTATTTTTAGCAGTTTTAACTTTCGGGGCCTTTTTGAGGGCCTAAATGAAGGTTTTTTAGGATAGAGATTATAAATGATATTTGAAGGCATTATCGGGCCTAAAAAATGAATCTCCTCGATGATACCTTTCCAATGGGCTATCATACGCCTAAAACAAAGATCGTATGCAAAAGTTATGACCCCGGGAAGTTGATGTACTAACGTACCCAAACGAGGCCCACATGACTTTTGGCCCTTCATCTCCTAGGGTTAGGTTTTTGGATATCTAGGGTTTTTGAAATTCTTTTTTATTGTAAAAAGTCCTTCAAAGCCTCATTGTAATCATCTTCTTGCGAATGAGCGCAGTCGTCACATCTCTTCTCAGAGATACGCCGCCACCATTCCAACAAGCTTGTTTCTGCTGCATTTTATAGTTTCAACTTATTTTCTTATTGAATAGAAAACCAGTTTTACTGTATCTCTGTTATTTTGTATTAAGAAACTGTTAATAATCTGTAGTCATTTTTTTCTGCTCATAAAATCTAGTTCATTCGTATTAGAGTGGTCTTCTCCTTGTCGTCTTAATGCATGTCCCCACGAGGTCGGAGTACAAAGAGTTGGGTCTCAAACTTGTTTATCTTGATGACAAAAGCTCTCGCACACCCAAGTGACCTCTCATGGCAGGAGAAAAAAATATGACAGGAAAGGATATCCTTTCAAACTTTTGATTGAGGAAGCCCTCACACAACAAAGGAACGAGATGAATGGATAGTTTCACGCAAATCCTTCGGTGGCTACCAACAAGTGACACATTTCTTCGAGTAGAGGCACCACCCCCTTCAAGCTACAAATAAACTTTGATATTCCTATATTTCAAGGTCAGATAGACACATATGTTGTAGACAAGTGGTTGAATCTACTAGAAGGGTATTTTTCTATCCATAACTTTTTGAATAGAGAAAATATAACTTTTGCACTCCTCAAATTCGTTCCCCATGTCAAAGATTGGTGGGAAACTTTCTGTGAGAAAAAGGAAACAAAGGAAACCTCATTATTTACAGTCACAACCACCTAGGATTCCTTCAGAGATATACTATTAAGGAACAACACTACCCTGTCGGAAGTTATGACAACTTGTATACCAAATGGACCACACTACGGCAAGAAAGAGACCAAGCAATGCCAGATTTCACGAATATTTTTCATACCTTGCGCACCAAGATGGGTATCAAAGATTTAGAGCGACATCTGGTGCTCAAGTATCACGACGCTCTGCATATATACATCCAGACCCAAATGTAAGTTTTGGACATCTCATCCTTGGTTGTATCATGTTGATATGTCGTCAAAATCGAGCAGAAGCTCAAACAAAAGATGTGGCAATTTGGGCCCAGGAACCCCTCACAACAAAAGCTAGGAAAGGGCGGCCCCAACCCACAAAAAAAAGAATAGAGAAAATATGGACAATATCAGGACAACCAGTTCAAGCCACAAGAAAAGAAAGACACCAGAAAGACAAAGAAAGATACCAGGAAGTGGTGCGACTTCCATAAGAGCCCTTGGCATAACACTTCTAACTGCCGCTCAAAGCAGTCGCTAGTGGCCAAAGTGAAAGCCTTTGAATCATATGTGGGTTTAGACTCTGAGCCAGAACCAGGAAGGGGAAGAAGGATCATTGATGCAGAAGTCAGTGCCACTGTTGCTACCACCAAGCTCCAGCCTGGTGAACCAGACGAGCCAGAAGAAGGAGAAAGCCTCTTCCATTCATAGATGTAGGTAAAAAGAACCCCTTTTCACTTCATCATGGATAGCGGTAGCCAGAAGAACCTCATATCAGTATAGGTCATCAAGCGGTTGGCCCTACCGACAAAACCGCACCCACAACTCTATACCATTGGATGGCTCCACCAAGGAAGCGATCTACGCGTTAGCCAACAATGTTGACTGTCGTACAACATTAAGGCCTTCAAAGACAAGGTATTGTGTGATGTTTCTCCTCTCGAAGTTTGTGATGTTCTTTTGGGCCAACCTTATTTATGGAAACGTCATGTTGTATATGAGTCTAGGCATTGTAGTGTTATTATTACTTTGAACAAAAAATTGTACAGGATACCTGAGGAAATCCCACCTAGTGTTATTTCCTTGATCTCTGCTAAGGAATGCAGGAAGGTCATCTTTCAGACGAGGAAGTTTGTCTTCTTCATGATTCACTCTCAGAATAAGCAAAAGATCATAGCCACATCTAGGGTCTTTGTGGATGACCTCTCCACACAACAGAAGCAGGTAGATAAGGTTGTGGAAGAATACTCAGATATATTCTCCTCACCTACAGGGGTACCTCTACACTGTCAAGTCAAGCACCCCATCGATCTGACCCCCAGCACACCGCTACCCAATGGGCCAGTCTATCGCTACTCTCTATTAGAGAATGAGGAGATTGAGTGACAGATCCAAGAAATTCTCCATAAGGGGCACATTCATCCCAAATCATCACCTTGAGGGAGCCCAATCGTGCTGGTACAGAAGAAAGATGGAACCTGGCGACTCTGCATTGATTACTGGGCTCTCAATAAAATCATATTCAGAAACCGGTACCTGATTCCTCAAATTGACGACCTCCTTGATCAACTCATGGGGGCCAAATACTTCAATAATATTGAAATGAAGTTTGGCTACCACCAGGTCTCAATAGAACAAACAGATGTATGAAAAACTGCCTTCAAGTCAAAGGAAGGCCTTTTTGAATGGTTGGTCATGCCCTTTGATTTAACAAATCCTCCAGCCACTTTCATGAGGATGATGGATGATATCCCGTGACCATTCACCAATACTTTTGTAGTGGTGTATTTGGATGACATTCTCATTTATAGCAAGACTTGGACCAAACACTTGTAGCATATTCAATAGGTTTTGCACACCCTGCGACAACACAAGCTATATGCCAACTTGGAAAAATGATCCTTTTGCATGGACAGGGTCCATTACCTGCGCTACATAATTGATAAACATGGCATACATGTGGATCCAGCCAAGATCCAAGTCATCCGTGACTGGCCAGCCCCAACCACACTCATTAAGATTCAGAGCTTCTTAGGCCTTGCCAATTTCTACCGCAGGTTCATGTTGGGATTCTCCCATATTTAATGGGCCCTTAGCCAAATAACCAATGGTGGCGGTAAGGAAAAATTTGCATGGGGCCGGTCCCAACAACAAGAGTTCGACGATTTGAAGCACTGCTTGTGCTCAGCCCCAGTACTTTCACTACCATACCTACAACAACCCTTTGATATGGAGATAGATGCTTCAAACTATGTCGTGGGTGTCATTCTCACTCAACATGACCACCCTGTCGCCTATCATAGTGAGACACTATTAGATGTTGTCTGTAAGTACCCTACTTATGACAAAGAAATGTACTTCATTGTGCAAGCCTACCACTAATGGAGACATTACATTCTTAGGAAGGAGATAGTCATCCACACTGATCATAATCCACTGAATTTCATGCAGACACAAGGAAAATTGCAAAATGATCACCATCAAAAGTGGTCCACATGCTTGCAACAATTCTACCTCAACATCAAGTATAAAACATGAAGCACCAATCACACCATTGATTTCCTCAGAAGACTGCCAGTTGTGACACTCACCATGATGCTATACTGTTCTAGCCATGAGACCTCTAGATGGCCCCAACTCTATGAGATAGACCCAAAATTCTCCACCACTTACCAAATGTTGCGTACAAACATAGTTGTCGACAATTTCCATCTTCAGGATGGGTTGTTGTGTCATCTGGTCCATATCTGTGTTCCATCAAGTGAGAGAGAAAATATGATTTGGGAATCCCACTACAATCGAGTGGAAGGACACTTCGGCATCGAAAAGATAGTGGTGATGCTACAAAAAAATTTCTACTGGCCGAAACTTTGACAAGAGGTCTACACGTATATCAGGTCCTGCACTGCCTGCGCTATTGCCAAACCGAACACTAAGAAACAAGGCCTATACAACCCTCTTCCTACTCTTGAAATTCCATGGGACTCCACCTCAATGGACTACATGTCGGGCCTCCAATCCACAAAGTGGGGAAATCACTGTGCTTTTGTGGTTTTTGATCGCTTTTTCTAAGATGGCGATTTTGGTTGCCTACAAGAAGAAGATCACAACAAAGGCCACTGCCAAGATCTTCTTTGAAAGATTATGGGTACATTTTGGAATCCCACAAACCATTGTCTCAGATGGGGACAATCGATTTATCGATAAATTCTGGTCGAGCCTCTGGTCACTGCTGGACACCAAGCTCACCAAATCCATGGCCTTCCACACCCAGAAAGATGGCCAAACCGTGGTCGTCAATCGAGTGATTGTGCATATCCTTCGCATGTATAATTCAAATCACCCTCACACATGAGATGAGAGCCTTCCCTATGTCCAACATATCTACAACTGACCCCTGCATAGCTCAATCAGTCAGAGCCCCTTTTAGGTGGGGTGGGGATTCCAACCATTAGGTCTCATAGATGTTGCACTTCCACTTTCGGTCACCTAGGCCGACTCATATCCTGCTCCAACTAAAGTTGACAAAGCCACCCGGTTCATTGAGTAGATACAACACATTCGCCAACAAGTTCAGGATGTCCTACATAATTTCAATGACAAGTACAAGTAGTGCCATGATCAACATTGGGTGCCACATAAGTTTTAGGTGGGCGACAAAGTTTGGTTGCACTTACAGAAAAAAACACATTACAGGACCCCATAGGAATCTTTTCCCACTCCGTTATGGGTCGTACACCATCACTAAGGCTGTGGGAGATAATTCTTTTGATCTCAACATTTCTCCTTTCCTTGGCCTTCACCCAGTGTTCAATGTGGATCTCATTCACCCTTATTTCCCTCCATTATTGGACACCTCAAACATAGCAGAGCAACTGACACCAACAAAGCTCAACCCCAACTACATACAATAAGAATCCAATGATCATATTGTTGACACATAGATCAAGAGAACCCGACAACAAATAATCTAGCTTTATCGAGTCGTCAAAGCAGGGTAGCTCTTGCACCAAGGCAAGTGGCTCACCCAGGGCCAAATTCAACAGAAATTTCCTCATCTGATGGGAGAAATCAATGCAATGGAAACCATTTATTCCTAAGGAGGGAGGATTGATCCAGGTGGATATCGGTGGCCACCCACCTTTTCCAACTGGCTCAAAATATTTTTCTAACAATTTTGGCAATTTACTATTTTTAGCAGTTTTAACTTTCGAGGCCATTTTGAGGGCCTAAATGAAGGTTTTTTGCGATCTAGCTACTTAATTATGTTCAAAGGCATGATTGAGCCCCCAAAATGAATCTCCTTGATGATACCTTTCCAACAGGATATCATACGCCTAAAACGGATATCGTATGCAAAAGTTACGACCCCGGGAAGTTGATGTACTAACTTACCCAAATGGGACTTACATGAATTTTGGCGCTTCATCTCCTAGGGTTAGTTTTTTGGTTGTTTAGGGTTTTTTTCATTCTTGTTTATTGTAAATATTCCTTCAAAGCCTCATTGTAATCTTTTTCTTGTGAATGTTCGCAATCGTCACATCTCTTCTCAGAGATACGCCGCCACCATTCCAACAAACTTGTTTCCGCTACATTTTACAGTTTCAGCTTATTTCCTTATTGAATAGAAAACTAGTTTTACTATATCTCTGTTATTTTGTGTTAAGCACCTGTGAATAATCTGTAGTCATTTCGTTCTTCTCATAAAATCCAGATCACTTTCTCTCACCTCCCCTTCTTTTTTCTCTATTCTAATCAATGGATCTCCTTCTGAAGCTTCTTCCCCTCGCATGACATCTTCCAAGGAGACCCCCTCTCTCCTTTTCTTTTCATCCTCATGGAAAAAGGTCTTGGTAGAGCAATCAAAGTGGCTATACAAGAAAATAATTTGAAATACATTCACCTCCACAATGATGAAGAGCTAATATCCCATAAAAAATTTATTGATGAAACCATGTTAATGGCCCAACCTACAGTCCATGAATCTAAATCCATCCAGGAATTACTTACATACTTTGGGGAGGCCTCAAGTACTGATATAAATATTTCCAAATCCAAAATATTTTTCTTTCAGACTCCGCCTACAATACAGGTTCATATAACAAGAATCCTCGGTTTCCAAAGGATCTCACTTCCATCCAAATACCTATATTCCCCACTAGTCGATAATAGTGTCTAAACCTCATCCTAGGAATATCTCATCACTCACTTGAACAAAAAATTATCTAATTGGTCCTTCGAAGTTCTCAACACCCCTGGATGTCTAATTCTCCTCAAATCAATTCTCCAAGCTATGCCCCTATATTTTTTATCAACCCTGGATTCCCCCAAGTCAATTCTGAAATCAATCTATAACCTTTAATGCACCTTCCTATGGGGGGAGCTTGGAAGACAAAAAAATGGGCACTTGTTGCATGGGAAAAAATATTCCTCCTCAAGCTCAAAGGAGGCCTTAGTCTTGGAGACCCTAAAATCTTAAGTTCTATACTCGATGCCAAAACTTGGTGGAAATGGCTTACCTATAAATATACTCTCTAGAGAAGACTCTAGCACAAAAAGTATTGTCCACATCTGGACACATGGGATCATATTAGAATCTCTAGTAATATTAAGGGATCTCATATATGGAATGTATCCTGGAAAAATAAATCTCTTGTTCATTCCCACTGCTTCTGGAAAATCAAAGATGGCAACTCATCACTCTTTTGGGAGTATTACTGGTAGAAGCTCCCCCCCTCTTGGACAAAATATAGAAACCAGTGTGCTTAGAGACATCATGATATCCCAAAATAGATTATGGATCTCCTAATATTGGCTTCCTCCGAATCATAATGATATTTGGTGAACTTGGATTCCCAAAGAACAATGGGGCCCTCTTCTTCCACAACTAGATTGGGACTCCTTTTGGAAGAACTTATTAAATAGGAAGATGTGTATTCACTCTAGGAAGGACATCCTCTGATGGGGATACAAATCTGTGAGTTTATTTTCCTTAAAATAAGATTATCATCTCGCCACTAGAGATAAGAGTACTCCAACTCAAGACATCTGGATCAATATTTGGACTCAAAATCTTTGGCCAAAAGTCTCCTTTTTCCTTTAGCTCTTCAACAAAGATTTTTTTTTAACATGGGATAATCTCCTAAAGCGTGGCTTCCAAGGGCCCACAATATGTTATCTCTAAAATCACAATAATGAAACAATGGATCATTTTCTTAACTCTTGTTCTTTCTCTTCCTTGATCTAGGATCAAGGAGCTCTACTATTCATAATATCTTATCGAAATGGGAACAGTCTCTCTGACACCATCACTCAATGGATATTAGTGGCCTTCTACAATGCCATTGTCAAATCATCCTTGTATTTATTCTTTGGGAAATATGGAAAGAACGAAATTGTCGCATATTAAAAAAACACCTTCTCTTCAGAAGATACGATCTGGGATAAAATCAAGAAACACATCCGAGAAACTACGAAAATGTCCACTTGGTTCCTCCAAGACTGGAAAGGATCTCCTTAAGAAATTAATATCCTACAGTGCCTCAACATTCATCCCCCTTCTATCTTGCCTCCCATCTATGCCCCCTCCACCACCATCTCCCCCCTCTCGAAATGGGCTCCCCCTCCACATGGATTCCTTAAAATCAACTTTGACAGGGCTTCTAAAGGTAATCCTAGACCTGCTAGCTATGGATGAGTATTTCACAACTGCGTGGAAAAATTCTCACAGTTTATGTCAGTTCCATAGGCATAGAGAGAAACAATGCAGAAGAGCTTCAGGAATTGGAAACTCGCTTCAATATAGAAATCAGAGAACACTACCACCTACTTACCATTGAATGTGACTCTCAACTCATTATACATATGTTTCAAAAAATTTAGTGTGGAACCCCTGTAAGAAAAATAACTACCAGCTAGAGAATAACAACTACCTTGGAACATATTCTCTCCCTCATACCTAATATCAAATCCATTATTCCCTCTCATGTGAAACACTTAGCCAAAAAACTTTTTGACCACCTGGCTAGTGAGGGAGTCGATAGAGGGGAAAATAATATGGACCTCGCCTAGGATATTGTCCCCCCTTCCCCCCCGCACTCTGAATGCTCAACCCTGGCCTATGCAGATCATACTCCCTCGTATATGGTGGCAAGGAAGAGACATTCCATGGGTCCACCATCCGAGACTAGACACCATGCATATCCTCGAGTTGTTGGCACCTACTACCCCTCACCCACCTTTACTCCCTCCACCTATGTGACTAATTAATGCCTTCTCTTTGTGTATTGTTTGGCCTCCAGGTATTCATCATTGTCACACTCATTCTCGACAGATGATCCTCTGTGGGCATCATGTTATTGTTTGTAATGATCTATGTATCACCCACTTTGATATCATCATGGAAAATGATATCAAACCATTTATTGATGTTCACTTCAACCATTATTACACTCTCCTTAGTCTGATTTCCATCTCGATTCCTGACTTCTTCACTCCTTCTTCCCTTTGGATCTGGCCATGATACCTCTCATCTCTTCTTCTCTTTTATGTTTGCCACATCATCCACCTGCATCCTTGGGCCTTCACTCTCCTTGATTCTAGCTCACTGTCTACCCATCTCCATCCTCGACTGCTCCTATGGTGCAAGGTGGCCATTCTCGTCGGGCTCAAGGAAGCTCCTCACATAGTAACATAGATCGGACAGGACCACTACTTATCTCTTTTGTTGAAGACTCAGTTGATTCTTATCATGCTCACACCCCTCCACACATTTGTGTTGAGATTGACCTTGTCGAAGCCAATGTATGAGTTCTTAGACACATTGTAATGGACGAGGAGATTCTCGATGAAGTTAGTTCATGGATCCTGGATACTGGCAATACTCGTTCATGATTTTCCCAGTACTTAAAGACTGTAGAGATTTACTGGAACTTGAAATTGTTGTTGGGTCGTGCCCTTGTCAACCGCAAAGAGGAGAAACAAGAGGTCATTCTTTAGTCAATGAGATACATGTACAACTCTGGTTTCTCGACCACAAAATGAACATGTTGTCTCACAATATGGCTGGAATGGATCTCTCAATAGTGGATATGCCATAACCCCAGGTGCTTGAGGTTGAGGGCCACCCCTCTTCTTATTTTTTTCATATTAATTAGTTTTCTTAGCATAATATTTCATATTGGAGGCCAGGGTTCTCCAAACCCACCTCATGGATGTCAAACTAGGAAAATGCAAAGGATAGAATTTTGTAATGCAGATAGTCTTATATACAAACATATTCATACTTTTAATTTTAAGAGACAAATATTTCATAAACCCTCTGACAGTTTGATGCATTGTTATTAACTAATTTCCCAATAACAGACCAAGAACAAGATTTTTGTATAATTCTTTAATGACAATATGAAAAATTAATATTATTAACAAAAAAATTATTTCATAAAAATAATTTTAACATGCTTATACTAAGTATATAAAGATGTCCTTTTATATCTTTTAGAAATTTCCTCTGCAATCTACCCCTAAGTAGATAAGTACTCCAATCTTTTGTTCTCTTTCATTAGTTTTTATGTCCTTTCATTATTGTTGCATAGTGTAATGTCCATTTAAATATAGTGTAATGTCCATTTAAATATAAGAAAAATATAAAATAGTAAACAAATTATTGATATGAAATGAAATTTATACATTGTGTTTATATAAAATATACTATAAAAAATAATTATTAATGTAAAAATAAAATCCCACTAAACATTCCACCGTATAATATATCATATAACTATAAAAATATAACATAGTAACATTAATAATTAATATGAAATCTTACTATAATCATATAAACATTCCACCGTATAATACATCATATAGCTATAAAAATATAACATAGTAACATTAATAATTAATTATTAATATGAAATTTTACTCTAAGCATATAATAGTATAATAACATAGTTTATAATCGAGTAAATAAATAACAATCCTAAGTATTGGTATTATTTTGACCTCTCAACCAACGAACCCTAGCTAAGAGGTGAATCGCACTAGCTTGAAAAAGAGAATAATCTAGAAACAATACAAGAATACCAAGAGAGCACAATAATAGCTAAGAGGTGAATCGCACTAGCTTGAAAAAGAGAATAATCTAGAAACAATACAAGAATACCAAGAGAGCACAATAACTTCTAGGAAAAAATGGCTTAGTCTATTAGTCTAGTCATATGGCGTTTATGTAGGAATAGAATAAGTTCACTTATGATGCACATAGTTCAATGATTGTGAAAGAAATGATTAAAAAATCTTTCAAGCAACCCCAGGGATGGAAATATTCAACTATTTCCTAATTACATGCTCTACACACAATAAACAATAATTAAAAATAGCAACATCTCCTATGTTAGATTTTGTTGAATTCGTATCAATTAGGCTAAGTACTACCTATTTGGGGGTTATACCCTTCTTGGGGAGGTCGTTCTAAAAATATTCATAAGTTCCTCCTAGTTTAGTTCGAAACTGTCCCCACTTTTCTCCTAGTTTAACACTGATAAAACACAAAATGTTGGTTGCATGTGTTGGAAATGGCATTAGGTGTTGAAGATGTGTTGGTAAGGATTGAGGATGATGATTATAGAATATTGCAAATATGAAGGAGGTCAAAAAAATCTATTTCTTGACAACTCATAATTAATTGGTTGATGGTGAGAGTGTTAAATTCAAAATCTATATAAATCCTCGGTGGTGGAAGATAACAAAAGTGAGCTACATAATCTATGGTAATGAGGAATCATACAATGGTAATATATAGAGCATGAAAGAATAAAGGTTCTTATTGTGCACCGAGGAAGTTGAAGGGAAAGTTCGGAGTTACTAGTGCATTGAGAGAAGTATGCATACATGTATCCATGTGATAACTCAAAACACTACAATGGACATGGTGAAACCTTATCCAATAGAAAAAATGATGTGGTTGTGAACTTACAACGAGAGTATGTGCACTAATATCACTGTGTGTCATAATTGATGACTAAGGAAGTGTCAGAAGTTAAGCAATTTCAATGACATATTGTAATTAAGGTCAGTTTAGGTGTTCGAGGTATATAATAACCCATAGAGAATGAAGTTTATGTTGAGATTGTTTGCAAGATAGAGCTTGTCTAAAAAATATCTTCACCAAAAGAGAGTAGGAAGATGAGAGGCATTGTGTTGAGTAGCTGGTGTTATGAAGCATTGTCTAATGTGGTGTTTTCAGTGTTATGACAATGAAGCAATTGTTTATCCTCTTGATAACATAGACCATTGTTGTAGATGGTGTGAAACCCTAGCCAGAAGAAAAAAAGATGGGCTAGTGACCTACTAGTGATATGGTGATGAATTTGAGTCTACAAACTAAAAGAGTGGCTTAGAAAATCATACATATAACTCTAGAAAGCGATGATATAAGCATGAGTGGTGTATAAAGAGTGTGTTGGTCTTGTGTCTAGTGATACTATGAAGACCATATATGATTAGTGTGGTGGAGACTATACTGTTGATTGAAGGGCATTGTGGTGTATATGATCACCCTTTCTTCATCAAGTGGTTGAACATCCCTATGAGCCTAAAAAAATATTGGTAACGTGTCCACCATGGGGAGGAGAGGAGGTGAGGTACTTCCTTAGAAATATAGTTGGTTAGTGTGCCCAAAGCAGGGTTCTACTCTGGTAGGGAGAATCTAATGATACTCCTAAGAGACGGAACCTATGTTGTGTGAAGCTACTGGAAATGAGAACCATCTACCTAAAAAGAGTGTGAAGAGTGTTTTTGTGTTGTTGGATCTTGCTACAAAGGTGTTGTAGAAGGGGTTATTTTGAGTTTTGTGATGCTAATTGAGAGAAATGAGGTAAGGAAATGAAGAGGTTGGAGGTGAATCCATAGAAGGGATTATAAATAAGGTTGTGTGGTATGTGATAGTGAGATTGCATATAAGGTTGTTGTAGGATAGAGGAAAGATTGAAAACATAGTGATATGTACTAAGGTAGTGTAGCGAGAGGGTTGGGGAATGGAGTTTGATGAGGATTAATAGAAAGAGCTTGTATTCGACTTGAGTTCATGGGGGTGGGTTTTGGGAAAATATATAGAGAAAGGCATTTATGGAGGCTAAGTTGTTGGATGGAACTAGGGTGAGGGGGCAGGTTGTTAGCAATAGTGAATTTATATACTTGATTATATTTGAAAAGATTATATGTATTACAATGAGAATCATAGAGAGATTTATGTTGTTGTTCGTAGGGGAGGCCAAGTATGAGGTATACATAATCTAGTGGAGACATGTCACAATCAACAATGTCTATAAAGGGGTTAGTGGAAAAAGTGACTACACAATGTTGGTCAATGAGTAAGTGAGGACCATGTTTTTCCCTTGTTTGTAATAAGAATTATGAATTAATGTTGCCATCAGCTACAACCTGGATATTTGATACTGTACTTATAACTCAAATGTGTTTTTATTGAATAAAAATAAGACCAAGTAGTTGACTGAGGTGTGGAACATAGGTGCTATCCATGATACCATGAGTGAGAACCACTAATAGGGAATTGGGAATTACCTTGTTTAACCAAAGAATTAACCTTCATATGAGAAAGCATTAGTGCCTAAACTATTTGAAGTATTTTACCTTCATTTGTCCAGAAGAAACTGCTTAATGAGAAAATATCTAGTGGTTGAGCAGTTAAGGATTCCTTCAAGAAGGTACAAGGAGAACGATGCAATCAAGTGAAATAGTCAACCAGAAGTACCACGGAAAGTGCCCCTTCGGTTTGAGAATCTGAAGTGTCTTCTTCGTTCACCTAAACTTTCTTTTATAATATTGAGTTATGACCTAACCCTAATATCCAAAGTGATTAACGATTGAGATTACTGATCACCTCACTTGAGATCAATGACTAAGATTAAATTAAAATTACTTTTAGCATTTCCTTAAATAACTCAACTAATTAATAAAATAACTTTACTTTAATAATTCCTTTAATTAAAGTAAAGTCTAAAGGATAGAAGGATTTGGATGATTTCCACACATATAGACACTTAAACCTATGGAGAAATACATGTTTGATGCTACAAACATATACACTCCCTCTTAGTAAGGAAGGAATTATGCACCACTCCAAGTATGTCTCTGAAGAACAAAAAAATCCCTTTAACCAAGGGTTTGGTCAGAATATCTATAACCTTCTCATCCATGGAAATATATTGAAGTTCACTACTCCCTTTTGGATCCTATCTCGAATGAAGTGATATATGATCTCAATATGCTTGTACATGTCATAGAATACTAGATTTTCCAAGAGTTTGATACAATTATGATTATAGTAGAAAATCACCATAGGATCCAAATCTCGATCAAATAAACTTATAAGCAATGTGTAAAGAAAAGTAGCTTCACAACTAGCCATACTTGTTGCCATATACTCTGCCTTTGCTGAAGTGAGTTCTACACAATTATATTTCATGTTGAACCAAGTAATCATTGTTGATCCCAAGATGAAGAAGCACCCAAAGGTTCTATTTCTATCTACTGCACTCATTTTCCAATCTGAGTCTATATATCCCTACAAATCCACTCCATTTCCTTCAATATACCTCAATTCATACTCCATTGCACCTCTCAATTACTTGAGCACATATTTCGCTACTATCCAATGCACCTGCCTCAAATCCACCATGAACTGAATCAAGGTGTTCAAAACAAAACAAATATTTGTCCCGGTGTTTACCAAATACATCAAGGACCCTATCAGTTGCGTATATATATTGGGATCCACCAACTCTGAATATTAAGTGACAACCTTCTTCAAATTGGTAACCATAGGTGTAGCCATTGTTCTATTGTCCTCCATCTTGAATCTTCTGAAGATATCAACTGCACACTTCCCTTGACCAAATAATATCTCTCCCGATACTTTGCATACCTCTAAGCACAAGAAATAATGCATCAAGATAATGTCCTTCATCTCAAACTCAATAGCTAAATCTGCTTTGCATCCTGCAATAATATCCTATGCACCTATGAGAAACAAATAATATACATACAGAACCAAGATGAGTGGATATGTCCCAATAAGTATGAAGTACAAGTTAATATCCTCCTCACCCTTGGTCAATCCCATACCCTACAAGTATTCATCAATCCTAGAATACCATGCCCTGGGTGCTTGTTTGAGTCTGTACATGGATTTTTTAAGCCTACACGCATGAGACTCCCTCCCACGTGACTCAAATCCCCAAGTTTTCTTTATGTATACATCTTCCTTAGTGATCCCATTGAGGAAAGTTGTCTTGACATCTATATGAAGAATCATCCACCTCATATGTGAAGCAATAGAAATAACAACTCAAATAGAATCATACTTGGTGACTAAAGAAAATATTTCCTCATAATCCACTCCTCTGGGATAACCCTCTCGCTACAAACCTTGCCTTGAACTTCGCGATGCTACCATCTGCAACATTCTTGATCTTGTAGAGTCACTTGGAACTCACAACTAACTTCCCCTTCAGTATTGACACTATGTCGCAAACATCATTCCTCATAAAAGAGGTGTACTCCTTTATCATGGAATCCTTCCATACTTGTTGATTTGTTGCTTACTCAAAATGTGAAGGCTCGACATCAATGATCCTACTCATAAGCGCCATATAGTTTGGAAACTTCCATGGATCCCCACGCTCTTTGATCATACTCCCAAGAGGCTCACCATCATCACTCAATGTATGAAATAGCCACTTGGGTCTTCTGAAAAGACTATAAAGGGATAAATCCCCCTCCCCACCTAAATTCTAATTTGTTGATTGTTTCTCATCCTTCAGAGCCTGCTACTCCTCATCCTTTGTCACTATTGATGACTCTTGAGATATCCTAGATGCCAAGTTCTACTCAAATTTAACATTTGTTCTCACAAATTTCTTCTTTTGTGTTGGAACGAAGATCATGTAATCCTTTGAAGTATCATTGTACCCCACAAATATAACCTCATATCATGAAGGCTCCAACTTCATCCTCTTTTCCACAGGAAAATGGATGTAGGATAAACAACCAAATATCCTCAAATGTCATATCTTTGGATTCACTCTTGAGAATGCCTCCTATGGATTCTTTTCCCCCAATATCCTGTGAGGACTCATTTTCTACACCTATACTACTATGTTACACAACTCTTCCCAAATAAACGTAGGCAACTCCTAGTCATGTATCGTATCCCTAGAAGAACTGATGATGGACCAATTCTTTCTCTTTGCAACCCCATTTTGTTGAGGGTTTTATGAGACTTTCAACTCCATCTTGATACCTTCCTCCTTGTAGAAATCCTTGAATCAATGCAGGTGCAATCTCCCCCATTATCTGACCTCAAGACCTTGATCTTCTTCCCTATCTATTTCTCCACTTGAGCTCTAAACTCTTGAAACCGACTGAAGACCTTATCCTTAGTCTTCATAAAGAAGATCTTGGTTTTCCTATAAAATTCATCAATGAATGTCACATTGTATGATGATCCCTACACTGATGTTACTGAAATCCACCCACTCACATCTGAATGTATAATATCCAATATCCCCTTGGACCTACTCTCGTTTCTAGGAAAATAATCCTTGGCATTCTTTCCATGTGAACACCCTCTGAACACTCTCTATTGCTCAATACTGAACTTTGGAAGACCTATAACAATCCCCCTCAGAATAGACAATTATTTATAGTGTAGGTGTCCCAACCTCTTGTGCCATAGCTCACATAGGATTTCATTGTTGTGTACCAAATCCTAGACATGTTTTCCCTGCAACATTTACAAAGTTCCTTCTCTAAACTTAACGACCATTGTTGTGTTCGGGCTATCTTTCTCTGGACATATGAGAAATTTCCCTCTCTAAAAAGTAATGAAAAAACCCCTATCCTCCATAACTAAGACTAAGAACAAATTATTCTTCAAACCTGATACGTAAAGAACATCATGGGAATCTAACAAACCTCTTGACTCAAGCTAGAACATAATTGTTCCCTCTCCCTTCATTGCATTCTTGGTATCATCACCAAGCTCCACATGAACACGTGAGTCCTTCTCCGTCAAATTGCTAAATAGCTCTCGTGCTTTTGTCATATGACAATATGCACCAATGTTCAAGTACCATGCACTCCTGGTGGGTTTCCTGGTAGAAAGGAAAGAAACTAGTGATAAATCCTTCCCAAACTTCATTGCAAACTCATCAAGTTGTGTGTATGTTCATGTTTTTATTTGCATCTTTCCTTTTCATTTCTTCTTCTCTGGACACTGAGATGCATAATTTATATTTTTATTACATGAGAAGCATTTGATTTTACTCAAGTCCTTCTTTTTCCCTGGTTGTAATGATCCTCCATCAATGTTAGCCTTCTTGCTAGAATTATTTCCTTTTCCCTTCATTGTCTTACTAACAAGAGCCAATTTCTCATCACTACTTCCCTGCTTGCTTCTCTTAGACTCCTCTTGAGTCTCTTCCTAGATGCAATCATCCCAAACTCTCTTCCAATCTAGGAGATGTTCTCGAGCAATGCATACTCCCTTGAAAAATGGTTCCCATTACTTAGGAAGACCATTCAATGCCACATTCATGAAATCTATGTCATCTATTTTCTCCCCTATGGATGCAAGATGATCACATACTTGAGTGATCCTCATGAAATAGTTGGTAACATTGTCATATCTATACATATGTACCGATATGATTTTATATCTTAAGAACATCTTCCTATTCATGTTAGTGATTTGGAATAAACATGCCAAGGCATCAAACATCTCTTTGGTCATATTCTTCTCAGATAAGTGAGGAATTACATCATCCTTCATTGAATCCAAGATAACCATATCAACTTTTATCTCATTCTTCTCATGAACTACCAAAGCTATCAGATATGATAGTGGAACAACTTCTTTGTCCACTAACTCCCAAAGGTCATACTCCTTTAACAAAAAAGTCATTATTTCTTTCTAAGATAGGAAGTTGGATGATCCATCCAATATGTCTTAAAATATTAGAGGTGTTGATGCCATCCCTTTATCCCTGATAAACTTCCCTAAAAATAACATGTTGAAACTACTTTTGTACTGACTTCTACGATCTTGTAGGATCCTATCACCACTGAAACCTATGTATGTATGTGACTTCCCTTATTTAAAATTGTGTATGTACGCACCTTTTCGTATTACAACGCATGTGTATGTGTGTTGTCTTAACTTCTTCTTGGGCTGAACCAGGTTTTGATCTCAACAAGTTTCCAACAAAACCCTCAAAAACTATTGGCCCTCCTGGTAAACCAGAATGAAACATTGTGCATGGGATGCACAACGCAGTCTCACCTGAGATAGATTTTATGGTTGATTGCAATACTCAGGTGTTTGTAGAATAGGAATGAGTGGGGATCTATGATTATGTTCTTTCTTCCTTATGCATTATCCTTGTTAATCCTTTAATTACTTCTATGATTTATTCATCCTTAAACCTATGCATGCATGTCGATAAATCTACTTTATCCATTCATTCTTAAGCTAATGATCAACAGAAAGTAAACATTCATTAGAAATAACCCATAACACAAGGTTTATAGTGGTTCACCCCCTTTTGGGGCTATGTCCACAAAGATCTGACTTATCTGATATTTTATTTATTCTACTGTAAAATCTTGTGCTTCGCACATTACATTTTCAGTAATACAATCAAGATTAATCATAAGAACCATCTGCGAGGCGAACTAGATCACACCAAGATCCTCATCCTGTGACCTAACCCCCAAAGACTACCTTACTCAACTCTTCTACAAAACTTATTACAATCAACAACCCACAAAATCATAATAATCAACTATCTTTGTTATGATCTATCCAACTAACATTCTCTTTTGGTCTCTCTTCTCTCTCTTCTCCTCTCCTCTCTATCCCTCCTAGGTCCTTACTTATATTATTTTATCAACTTATAGTTTTTAAAATATTGTCAAAAACCGTAACCCTATCATGGTTAGGCTTGTTTGACTATCACTACTGCATTTGGGTCAAATTTCGACGGTGCGTTCGACGCAATTGCCACTTTCTATTTTTGGAAGACCGACAAACCTCGGACCCCCTCAAACGTTGTTTCACATGACGTCGTTTTTTCGACGACCTAGTTTTCGTCAGTATTGCGACGTTTGAAACGTCGCAATACCGACGTTGCAAACGTGGCAAGACCGACGTTTCAAACGTGGCAAGACCGACATTTTAAACGTGGCAAGAGAGACGTTGCAAACGTGGCAAGACCGACATTTCAAACGTGGCAAGAGAGACATTGCAAACGTGGCAAGACCGACGTTTCAAAAGTGGCAAGAGAGACATTGCAAACGTGGCAAGACCGACGTTTCAAACGTGGCAAGACCGACGTTTCAAACGTGGCAAGTGAGACGTTGCAAACGTGGCAAGTGAGACGTTTCAGATGTGGCAAGAGAGACACTTCAAAGGTGGCAAGATCGACGTTTCAAACGTGGCAAGTGAGACGTTTCAGACGTCTGAAACGTGGCAATAGAGACATCTAGAACGTGGCAAGACCGACGTCTTGAAGGTGGCAAGTTCTCATCTATAACGTGGGAAGAGAGACGTTAAGAGGTATCAT
>JZKD02S1718346.1:411987-429445 GCA_000966675.3 Picea glauca
GGCAATAACATTTACCGTCACCCTTTTCACCCTCTTTAATTCTTTTCCCAGCTCTAATGTTTTCTGACATTCTTCCCCAAAGACTTATACTGAAACAAATATCTATTTTTTGTTCACTGAGAAGACCCACAAACCCTTTTTGAAGCGTCGTTATTATAGCAAACTTGTCGCAACATCCGTCAAATGCAACATATTTATAGATTTTGAAACGTCGCAATTCCGACGTAAAAAAGTCCTAAGTGACCGTTGGTATTTTGACTTGGTGAACATACTAAGGTGACTGTTGGAGGGGAAAACCTAGTTTCGCAAACGTCGCAATTGCGACATACATTTTCACAAACGTGGCAAGACTGACATTAACGTGGCAAGACCGACGTTAACGTGGCAATTGCGATATACATCTTCACAAACGTGGCAAGAGCGACGTTCCAGTGGAAAACGTGGAAAGAGCGACATTAACGTGGCAAGAGCGACGTTAACGTGGAAATTGCGACACACATCTTCACAAACGTGGCAAGAGAGATGTTCTAGTGGAAAACGTGGCAAGAGCGACGTTCCAGTGGAAAACGTGGCAAGAGCGACGTTAACGTGGCAATTACGACATACATCTTCAAAAACGTGGCAAGAGCGACGTTAACGTGGCAAGAGAGATGTTCCAGTGGAAAACGTGGCAAGAGCGACGTTCCAGTGGAAAACGTGGCAAGAGCGACGTTAACGTGG
Source organism: Picea glauca (assembly GCA_000966675.3). Classification (NCBI taxonomy): domain Eukaryota; kingdom Viridiplantae; phylum Streptophyta; class Pinopsida; order Pinales; family Pinaceae; genus Picea; species Picea glauca. Next base: position 412,708 of record JZKD02S1718346.1, read on the forward strand.
CAAGACCGACGTTAACGTGGTAAGAGCGACGTTATCGGGCAACATGATTTTTTTTTTTTATAAATTTCCTCTATTTTGCGAAAATATGGACAATTTTGTCCATAACGCCGCAAATAAAACGTCAGAATTTTTACAATATGTAGTAGTGTATGTGTCACATTGCTTTTCATCCTGCATGTTTCTTTTCCTTATATTTTTGCATGCTTATTTCTTGCCACCTATTGCGCATGCTCCAAAATTAGGTCTTCCTTTCCAAAAATAGATTTTTCCCAAAATAGATCCTTCTCCAAAAACAGTCTTGCATCCAAAATAGACTTCCTTATCAAAATAAGCCTACACCCAACAGGTCCCCAACACTAACATGTGTCTCATCCTAAGCCACTTAGGTAGTGCACACTCCCTGTACAACCATTTACAAACTGTGGAACTTCTCTGCTAGTTCATTTCCTTTTTCCCTCATCTATGCAGCTTTGTTTGTTACCACCTCAACTATTTGCGTTGTTATCTCTTCCTATAGTAATGATGTGCCTTATAAATTTTCCTGTGCCATGCTCGTCTTCTCTTACTTCGTTTGTGTAATCATTTTTGTCGCTTGTTCCTAGAGGCGTTCCAATTGGGATTGTATTTCTTTCTTATTCATCTACACTATCTTTAAATTTGTCTGCAGAGTCTTTATTTCCTAGGTGCCCTTCAAGCGCACCATGATACTCATTGGTTTATGTCATTTTATTAAATCATCTATGGAAGCATTGATTTTCTCCTCTTCTTGGTCCAATTGTTGGACCTTTTCATCCTCTTCTAAAACAGTCCAAATCTGCGCAGTTCTATCGAACATCTATGTCACTTCCCTTGCTTCTTTTTCCATATCCGTTATCAAGAGTGTGGAATATTTTTTTCTCTATTCTTGAACATCAGGAGGAAGCATAGGATTAATATTTTATTTTAGCTCCTCGATTTCTTGCCTATTTCCCTCGATCATCTATGAAATAATTTTTATCTTTTATTATGCGCTCCTCTCTGGTGCTTGTGTGTTGTCTGGGATGCGATCGTATACCATTGTTAGCCCCTGCTCTAGCTTATCGACACATTCTTTATCCTCCTCTTTCTACGAGTTCATTTGGTCGCATGTTATTTGTAACATTTCAATGACTCCCCTACCCACCTCCAAGTTAGTCACATCTGCATGGGCTCTGGATTGCACTTATTGCATTATACTAGCTTGGAGTCTGTATAATGCCTTGGTGGGTATCTGTGGCATGACTACTTCAAATTTATCAATTTCCACCATGGGTTTCTATGCAATCTCTTGATCCATTCTGATCATTTGGTGATTAATAGTGAATGTTTCCCTACCTTTTAATACCAACTAAACTGTATCCTCTCCTTGTTTCTGCATAGGGGGTTGTTGTGTCTTTTTGTGTCACTATGATTTGGCCTGTGGTTTTGCTTGACTCGATAATTATTTTAGAGTTTCATGGAATTCTATAAGATTGGCCATGATCTCTTCTCTTTGTGCCTCTACAACATAGACCACATCTTCCCCACTGTCTTGGCCCTTGTCCATAATGAACTCAACATCATCCTCTGTCAGGGTGAGGACTGGGTATTTCGTGATAAACTTTATCTTTTTGCATGCCTCTTCTACCTGCGTTGTCTTCCTTTTAATCTATGATGGATGCACCCCACTCATTTCAACATGTACCCTTTCTTCACCATTCTATTATGTATCCCCCTTTTTGGTATCTCGTTGGCTATCTATCCTTATTGTTGTTGTTGTCCTCCTTGATCTTTTAGGAACTGCACTGCTTCCTAAAAGTAAATTCCACGTTGTAGCCTTTCTAGTGTTATTAGCTGGGCTTTTTGTTTTTGTTGAGGAACCTGCTTCAGCCATTTCCTTGGTCTTGGTGGATTTTTTCACGACTGGCTTTGTTGCTAGTCTTACTACTGGCATATTCCATTGTGTTGGCCAGTCTCTAATTACCTAGTTAATTTCTTCCTTTGTGACGCAATATTACATCTCCAACCATCCCTTCTTTGGATATCTTGCGGCCTAGATCCACATGTGATTCCTGTATGACTTGAAATTGGATATCCATTCAGTTTCCTGAGCTACCTCCACGAGAATTTTCCACACATTAGTTGTGCGTTGTTGTATTTCTTCCAACAACATTGTAAATACACTGTTGTTTTCCTGCTGTTTTTTTTGTCCTTGTCCTGCCAGAGAGACTCATATCTGGCGGCATAGCACTTTCCTTTCCTATCTAGGAAGGATTAAAATTTTGGCTCCTACTACCCTTCCAAGGCTATAAGAATATCCAAGGCTATAAGAATAGCCAAGAGTAATGGAACTCGGTTCCATTATCCTACACATCTTTGCAATACAACAAAAAATGTTTTAGGAGGTATGGTTCCCAACTAAACATCACTCCTTTCGCACACTGTGCGGCTACTGCAATGACTCATTTTGGAGCTTATTCTTTCCTACATTTCCTCAGGAACTTCGAATCTATAAGCTTTTTGGTGAACCTTGTCGCATGGTCATTATTTTCTTTGAGCACAATGCCCCTATTTCCCTAGCTAGTGCCAAATTGTGCTTTTACCAGCTCGATGATTTCATTTTCTCGTGCCTTGTTATCCAAGTACTCATCTGGATGTGCACCAACTATAGGTAAGCCTATAATATTCATGGAAATCAATGTCACATCCATCTGTATCGTCCTATCCATCCAAAGGATATCGCCATGTATCTGAGCTAATAGTTGTTTGATGCAAAGATTGACCTTTTTACCATGCCTTAAGTGCGTCATATCCAAGAGGTTCATTATTCCTGAGTTTTATAGCCCCTTTATCCACTAAGCAGGCTCCATTATAGGTTTTCCTTGGGGCCCAATTTCCCCTATGTTTTCCAAATAGGCTTCTTCAACCAAATCTGTGAATTTTCTCGCAGCACGCATGTCGTGGTCCGAGTACCTTAATTTAGCTACTCTTTCTAGAATGTCGTCCAAAGTGACCATTGCATCTAGGAGGTATGGAAGTGTGATGTCTGTGGCATCTTGCACATTCCTTTTCTGCTCGACAACATATGGTCCTACCTCTGTTGTTTCTGCGGCCTCTTCTTCCCTCTTGGAGTTCGGTTGGTTGGTGATGTCCTCGACCAACACCTCTTCTTCACCGTGGCCCTGTTGTTGATTTGTCGTTTCATCAGTTTTAGTGGGTGTTTCAGGGTTAGGGTTTGGAATCCCATTTTGGGTCCCGGAACTCTACCCTACTTCCCCTTGTAATGTTGTCGATGTTTCCTCCTCAACTTGTGTCAAGATGATTGACTTTGTGTTTGAAGTAGTGACATCCTCAATCTCGACCATGTTCTCGATCTCTCTCATCCTTTCCTTGCGCCTTTGGCCCTTTCTATTAAACCATACTTAGTGGCCTGGAGAACCAAACTTTGGTGGTGTCACCTTTTATCCAATTCTCACGCTCACTCGCTTCTTCAGACAATTCTAGCTAGGTCACGCACTTGTATCTTTCTTTGTGCTCAAAAATCACTAAGTGTCAAACTAATGTGTGATTTTCGCACTTTATAGACCCGATTGTAATTATTTTTCACTTCTTCTGTGCATTTGTGCCTAGTTCAATTTTTCATGCGCGTTGTCTTTTGATGTTTTCGTAGTAATTGTTTCACATGATTTCTGCCTCTTTCTGTATTTTTCTTCTTTTTTTATTTTTGTGTTACTTTTTCTTCTTTTTCCATTATTTATTTATTTTTATCATTTTTATTTCCTAATATCTACTATAGTACATTGTATACATGAATTCCTTATTGCACTATAATTTTTAAGAGTTAGTAGGTCCACTATTCCTGTATAGTTTCAGTCGACTACCATTGACCATGCCTTTCAGTTATGTTCCTCCCAAGTCCTTTAGTTGCATAGATCCCTCATTTGTGAAAATATTTACTTCATATGGCCCTAATCAATGCATTCTAAACTTATCAGGGTGTTGCAAACATTTGTTGTCATAGAGAAGAACTAAGTCTCCCTCCTTAAAGATTTTCTTTTTAATATGTCCATCATGCCAGGATTTGTCCCTTGATTTCTTTACTTCCTAGTGAAATACTGCCATAATCTTGTTCTCTTACATTTCCATTAGTTGGATTAGCCTCTCATGTACTATTCCTCTTTCTATCATGTTGGTAATTGCTGATATGTGCAGACTGGTACTAGAAATTCTAATGGCACCATTGCTTCCTCTCCATACACCAGTCTAAATGGTGTATGTCCTATCGAATTCTTGCATGTGGTCCTATGTGCCCATAATATTGTTGGTATTTTCAAGTCCCAATCATCCCTGTTAACATTGTATATCTTAGTCAATGCATTTTCCAAAATATTATTGAAATATTCTACTCCATTTGCCTGGGAATGATATGGTATACTCTTCTGGTGATAGACTTAAAATTTCTCAGTCATATCCCGTATGGTATTATTAATAAAATGAGTTCCTTGGTCACTCATCAATATCTTGGGACTTCCAAATATGGTGATCACTTTCTCAAATAAGAAGTGTGTTGTTGTCTTTGCGCTACAATCTTTGACTGGTGCTTCTTCTTTCCATCTTGTTAATTATTTAGTTAGAGTAATTATATATATAGCTCCTCACCTTTTTTTTTGTGTATTAATAGGTCCAAAAAAGTCTATTGCCCATTTTTCAAATACCTCCAGAGTCACTTGTGGTCTTAGGGGAATCTCATCCCTTCTGTTGGGTTTTCCAACCCTCTAACAGACATCATAGTTTTGGAAATATTCTTTGGCATCTTTATGGATTGTTGGCCACCATTACCCTGTGCACAATACATTTTGTGCATTGGATTTTCCTACATAGTTTCCTCCTGCTATACCTTCATTAGCTTCTGCCAAAATTCTGGGTTGTTCGTGTTCCAATGCACACCTTCTCAAAATGTTATTTGCGCCCATCTTGTATAAATGAATTGCAACGAGTTGATAGTCTACAACTCTGACTACCAATTTTTTCTTTTCTACATTGATAAAGTCTCGTGCAACCCATGTACTTAAGTATTAAATAATATCAACGAAGTATTCATCAGTTACATGTACTGAAAATAATTGTGCATAAGGGAAGTTTTCTTCCAAGTTAGTAGGTTCTTCTCCATTGGTTACCCTTGATAGGTGATCAGGTCCTGCATTCAACTTCCCTAGTTTGACTATCACCTCGAAATCGAATTCTTGGAATAATAGTATCCATCTACAAATCCTCCCCCCCAACACTGGCTTGTTGACTAGATATTTGAGGGAAAAATGGTCTATGAACATTTTAAAGTGTTTACCTAGTATGTAGTGCCTGAATTTTTGAAGTCCATATACCATGGCTAGGCCTTCTCTTTCTGTGGTGTTGTAATTCTACTCATATTCTAACAAATTTATGCTTGCAAAGGCTATAGGATGGTCTAAGTCCCCTTCTTTTGGCTGCACCATAATTTCTCCAAGTGTTATGGCTGATGCATCTATGTTCACATGAAATGTCTTTTCCCAATCTGGAAATACTAATATAAGTTTTTTTACCATCTTTTCCTTTAGAGTGTCCAATCCTTGTTGACATTCTTTATTCCATTGAAATCTAGTGTCCTTGTTTAACAATTTTTCCATTGGTGTGGTAACCTGTGCATACCCCTTTATAAAATTCCTATAATAGAGTGTATGTCCTAGTGTTTGTTTTAACTGGTGCACTGACTTTGGTGGTGGTAAATTTACAATGACTACAATCTTAGCAAGGTTAACTAGTAAACCTTGTTTACACACTATATGGCCCAACAATATCCCAAAATGTATACCAAAAATACATTTCTTGATGTTTAATGATATTGGACATTTCCTGCATATTTCCAACATTAGTCTTAACACCTATACATTGTCCTTCAAAATACTATAAACAATCAATTGATCCATATATACTTCTAGAAACTGATGTATGAATTCCTTAAAAGAAGTTATGACTACTCTTGAAAAGATAGTTGGTTCATTCTTCAATCCAAAGGGAATGACTGTATATTGGTAGGATCCCCATTTTGTAGAAAAAGTAGTCTTATACCTATACTATGGAGCTATTTTGATATGATGGTATCATGAGAATCCATATGTGAATGAATATTCTTCATGACCTCCCACATTTTATAAGACATAATCCATAAAAGGGGTAGGGAAAGGGTCATGTAAGAAAGAATCATTGAGTTTCCTTATATCTACACAAATCCTTATCCCCCCTTGCTTCTTTTCTTGGACTACCATGGGACCGATCCATTCAAATTCCTCTGCTGGTTCTATAATTCCATCTTCCAACATTCGGTCAATTTCTACTTTCACTTTCTACTTATACACTGGATTCAATCTGTAAGGTCTCTATCTGATAGGTCTAGCCTTAGGTTTGAGGGGTATATTCATCTCACCTAGCTCCCATGCTATGCCATTTATCTCTGTAAAGGTTGTTGGAAATAGGTCATTGTATTCACACGGTAACTTTGTTATTCTTTGTAGTCTTTTCTTATCCCAATAGTCTCCAATACTTGTCATTTTAGGATTGTCATTAGTCCCAATGTTGACTTTCTTAACTTTGATTGGTGCAGAAAACACTTATGACTCCAGAGATGGACCTTCCATCTCTCTCTCTCCTTCAATATCTATAATATGAATGTTGTGTAGGTCATCTTCATATGATGCTTCCTCTTCGACATGATATCATGATTGTAATTATTTAACTTCATGTATGTTCTGTTGTTGATAGTTTTTCATGATTTCAACCTCTGGTTCATAAAAAAATATCACTCCCCATATCAGCTTCAACGTTGAATCAATGTTGGGGTTCTCATGTTCGAATGAGAAGGTTACTACAAAATTCTATTGTAATCCAATCCATTCTATGGTGCCTCTGTGCATCTCCTGGTCTATGTAGTAGTTCTGTGGGATCCCTTCCAATGTATTGATAAAGTGATGAGGTCATTCCTTTGGTAGTGTCATCCTCCATCATGTCCTGTACTTCTCCAATTGTTCCACATGTGTTCTTTTCCCATCATACCTCTGGATTTTATTGTTCTCCAGTTTTGCACCAAATCTAATACGCAATAGACATTTACATTGATACCAGTCTTTAATTGTTTATTTTTGCACAACCCACCATCTTGTAGGTATTTCCTTGAGTGCAATATCTAGGGCTAAGAGCCTCTTATTTTCTAACACTTCCTCTTCATATTTTGTCAATAATTCCTCTAAGTCATTTGTCCCATGAAAACTAGGAGGTTCTCTTATCTCTGTGCCAACCCATCTTACTGCACAGTCTATTCTTATGCAGCTCCTTGTGGAAAATTCATGTAATCGTTGTTTCCAATTCTCCAAACCTATGACCGAGTCAAAATAAAATGATGTAATGCTTCTCCAACTAAGTACCCCATCTTCGATTGGGTTAACATAATCCTCTTCTTGCATGATGGTTATGTACAACTATTTTATTTCTTCCATATCCAAACAAGTGGCCTCTACAAACCTTTCTCCTTCTGAAGGATCCAATGGTGCAATGAATCTATATTTACCTGATTAAAAAGTCATTTTTCTTGTCTTCAGGTTGATTATATCCTGGTTATCAAATTCCCAATCCAATCCAACTAATAATGGGTAAGGTGTTGTTCCATATACTATTTCTATCACTTCAAAATCTTCCTTAGTGCACACTCCATCCAAATCTATTGTTACACCTTTAAGCCTTCCAATTGGTAACACTTTGTGTTGATTTGCTAGTTTCAACTAAACAAGTGAATAGCCTTGTGTGGGTTCTCCCATACACTGCCATGTCCTCTTAGGTAAGACATTTACTTAAAATCCTAAGTCTAGTATAATATATCCCATGTTGAAATCTGCAATATTAGGTTTGTGTTGTGTATTTCTAGCAGATTTTGTAAGACTTTAACAGATGATGGATCATTCAATAACTTAACACAGGATTGCAGAAAATTCTTTATGGAACTCACTTTCTCTGAAGGTTTTCCTTCACTGGTATGGTCCATTGAGGATGGCATATCATACATTGGTGGGTTCTGAGTTCTCTGCATGACTATTGTAGATGTCACATTTTGATTGATAAACTCATGTCTGGATTCCTTAAATGTTTCATTTTCTTTCCATGTGTAAAACTTATTTTGTTGCTCGGTATTATTGTTAACCCATTGATGTTAAACTGGATCTTATATTGTTGCATCAGTTCCTATCTTGGCTCCTCCTCAAGTGACTATATTGATGTTTCTCCCATCATCCTTGGCTTATGCAAAAATCCATTGGACATTCTGGTTGTCCTGGTTCCTTTTTTCCTGGATATTTCCAAAAAGTGTTGGGAAGTCTTCTATGTCATGGTCTACTGCACGATAGTACATACATGTCACTGGTGGAAGTGGAAAATCCTTTTCATAATGTCATGGTTCTTGGTAGTTGTGGAGAACTATTTTTCCTCTTCCTTGTCCTCCACCTCTGTATCCACCTCGCTCTCCTCATGGTGTGTTGTACTGGGGTAGCTAGTTATATTGCGCAGGATTATACTATGATTGCACATGATTGTACTATGGTTTCACATGTATTGGTGTTGCGCATTGTTGTATGGTGGTGGTACCTAGATGAATTGAGGTGCATATTTTCCTATCATAATTTATGTTTTCACTCTATAAGTATATGACGTTATTTCTCTCATCAACTCCATCATTCTACAATACTTATCGTCATGACCCATTGATTTGAAAAAATTGCAATATGAACTTTTGGGTATTGTTTTGTATTTCTGCATCATTGGAAAATTATATGGATCACGCCCATGCGTTTTACAAATCTCACACCATGGTCCTCCTATTGGAAAAGGGTTTGGTACTAATGTTTCCATATACTACACAAAAGTTGGAAATTTGTTCTTATGGTGTCCTTATGTCCTACATAGCATACATTAAACAACTTCTCTTTTCTCTTTTCCCCTATTCTGGTTAAGTTGAAATGTTAGATTCTTCAAATCCTCCTTCAACTCCTCTAGATCTATCTGTTGATGTTGGTTCTCTTCTAGTTGTAGGGTTGCTTGCATAGCCTCTGCCTAATTTTTAAACTTATGTTGTATTAACGGGTATTTCAAGTGTGGTAACAGTGAGTTGACAAATAAGTGCCTACGTTTCATGTCAATAATTTCATATTTCAACTTACCTTTTTTACGTTTGAACCTATGATCAATATCCAAAACAAAATCACTCGGTCCTCTCTAATTTCAATCATTTCATTCATGTATTATTCTTCCTATATTTCCTTCTAAAATTCGTTTACCAATAATTTTTTCACGTTTATGATAGTCTTTGGTGTTCCCCATGGACTCTTTACATCTAGGCTCATGTACAAACCCAGTGCACGGTCTCTTAGTGTGATAACTAACTGCATGAAATTTGTAACCTCATCAGTGTTCTGCTTTGCTTCCCATATGAATTAGTGTTTTTCAGGGTCCTCTGACGCCTCTCCTCGAAATTGTGGTAATCTAATTGTGGGATCATGTCTTTCCATTTCGAACTATGTTGAACTACCACCTCTGCGTGGTGTAGAAAATTGACTATTACTTCCTGAAATTTCTCCTTAGTTGATTTTCCTTGATTGGATTCATGTATTGTTTCATTTCTTCTAGTAAAATTTGGTTTTCTAAACACTGGTGTTCTTTCTGGTGTATTAGTCGCACATGGGGTTGTAGGTTCCACACTAACGGTGATATGGATTGGAGTTCTGCCTTTTGTTTCTGACCCTGGACCTCCTTTTTTTATTTATATGTTGCACGCAGGATTTCCTCAATCTTCTCCATAGCTCGAAGATCCTCTACATCTTCTTCATTTCTTTCCAATACCTCTCTATCAACTATGGCTCTCTTTTTGTTATTCATTTTATATTGGTAGGGTATTTCGTTACACGTCTTTCTAGATTTTTCCATTATCTACTTTATCTATTCTTCTTCCATCATGATTGGGTCCATGGCCTCCTTCATATTTCCCTTATCCATCTCCTCTTCTATATCTCAACCTCCTGTCAGTGATTCCCCCATTCCTCCATGCATGCATGAAATTTTAGTTGTCTGATTCCATGGTGATGACACCGTTGTCATACAATAAAATCTTGATTGAAGTATACAACGATCTGATGTACCTACCTCTGGGTCCCTTTAGAAAATCCTTCTCTGTTGCGATGTAGGACTTCGTAGTATCTATTGCAAATTCGATGATAAACCCTGCAACAACATTGTCTAACCAGAAATCTATTGCACGTGTAAATTTGTTATTAACTTGCTATAGTTGCGCAATCTCCATAGGATTCCAGTACAACTATATGATTCGATTTGTAGGGTGGTTTTCCTTTAACCTCAATAACCAATACTGCAAAAAATGCGGGAAATCATAGAAAACTACCTCATGCAAGTCGGTAAACATATATTTGTCGAGATATTTGCTTGGTGTTAACTTAGGGTTTCTGTTGTCCTTTTGTGAAAAATTAAATTCCTTTATTCTCAACCATCTTTCAGACTCTGTCTTCATTGGATTCCATGGCCTAAAAATTCCCTTCTATACTTTCATCCTCCGCATGTTTCTTCCACGAATCTTGTCCACTCAATCCCATGTGGTTCTAGTCGAAAACATAACCATTTGTTGTCTTAACTTCTTCTTGGGATGACCCAGGTTTTGATCTCAATAGGTTTCCAACAAAACCCTCAAAACATATTGGCCCTCCTAGTAAACCAGAAGGAAACGTTGCACATAGGATGCACAAGTAGTCTCACCAGAGATATATTTTATGGGTGACTGCAATACTCAAGTGTTTGCAGTCTAGGAATGAGTGGGGATATATGATTGTGTTGTTTCTTTCTTATGCATTATCCTTGTTAATCCTTTAATTACTTCTATGATTTATTCATATTTAAATCTATGCATGCATGCTAATAAAACTACTTTAACCATTCATTCTTAAGCTAATGGTCAACAAAAATTAAACATTCATTAGCAATCACCCATAACACAAGGTTTATCATGGTTCATCCCCTCCTAGATCTAGGTCCACAAAGATCTGACTTCTCTTCTCTTTTGTTTATTTTTCTGTAAAATATTTCACTACACAGATTACATCTTTAGTAACACAATCAAGATTGAGGATAAGAACCCTATGTGAGGGAGACTAGATCACACCAGGCTACTAGATCACACCTAACCCTCAAAGACTAGTACCTTACTCGTGTCTTCTACAAAACTTATTATAATCAACAACTTACAAAATCATAATAATCAACTCTCTATGTTATGATCTATTTAAATGGAATTCTCTTTTGGTATATCTTCTCTCTCTTCTTGTTCTTATCCACTTCTCCTCTTCTCTCTAGACATCCTAGGTCCTTATTTATACTATTTTATCAGCTTCTAGTGGTTACAATCTTGTCAAAAACCCTAACCCTATCATGGTTAGGCTTATCTTCATGTGTTCCACTTTGCTTTTCCTCCTGCATGCTAATTTTTATTCTCTTTCTACATGTTGCTTTCTTGCCACCTGTTGTGCACGCTCCAAAATTAGGTCTTCCTTTCCAAAAATAGGTATTTCCCAAAACATATCCTTCTCAAAAAATATGCCTGCATCAAAAATAGACTTCCTTCTCAAAATAGGCCCACGCCCAAAAACGTGACTGTCTCTAAAGAAACCCACATATGTATGTGACTTCTCCTTCTTCAATCTACATACAACTCTATATGACTGCAAAACCCTAGTTTTATGTAAGTACGACTATTTCCATAAAATTCATCCTTCGATTTATTCATGTTGGTTATGTATCTACTAAGAAATATTGCAGATATGATATATATGTTATCAACTGCTATGTGTTTTATATGTGGATTCCTCTCAGAATAACAAATCTGATACCATGTTGAAATCCTTACTCTGACACCTAGGTATCTTGTTATCTAATGACTTCCTTACTGCAAATCATATTAGTAGCTCACAAAACAAAAAAATATATAATTCTGGAATATTCAAATCAGATAAAGATAGTGGAAGCAATATTGGAAACCAAATCATGCACACATAAAAACCAATATTTTTGGGTATATACCCATGGAAAAACCCTGGGGGGAAAACCAATACTAAGATTATTTTATTATGATTAAATTAGGGCTCATGTAATAGGGATAATGGCCCATTAAAAGAAATACAACTATAGAAAAACCTCGAAAAGTCTGGTCTATTGTATGACCCAGATCTAGCATGATTTTCTAGGTGTATGTGCCTTTCCTTAAGAAAACTCATGTATATGCGTCTGTCTCCACTAAAACTCGCATACATGTTGGATAAATTTCTATTTTCGACACACTAGTTCAGTGGGAGTTAACTAACTAGTTCTATTTTAGACTTTTTATTGTTACCATCACTATTATGCATGCATGCATTCCTAAGGAAAGTTAACTGCTTGATTGCTTCTCTTAATTATGGAATTTTCTTCCCTATATATGAGTGTATTCCACTCATTCATTAAATCATATTGATCATGATCTATGTATCAATCATCATCTCATTGGAGTAGTGTGAACATATTTTCTCATTCTTCCATATTAAATCTCTCTTCCTTTCTTGATAAGCTTTGTTTGTACATGATTTAGCTAGATCTCCTATGTAGTTTCCCATGAAACAATGACATTGTATCAGAGCTATGCTGCTTGGAGCAAGCCAGAGAATAAGGAAAATCGAAGTTTCGGCGAGCTAAATCTGTGCTCATACTTTTCAGTAGTTATTCCTCCCAAAATATTACATTTTTGAGGAAACGACCCACTTGGAAAGTAAAACGACCCATTTTGGAAGTGGGTTTTCAACAGTTTGGTGAGATTCTTCACCGTTTTTGCAGAAAGTAAGCTGGAAGATAGCCTCCTGAACTGATACGAATCTGTGGCCGTACCTTTCAACAGTGATTGCTCCCAAAATATTATGTTTTGGAGGAAACGACCCATGTGAGAAGTAAATCGACCCATTATGCAAGTGGGTTTTCAACCATTTGGCTAGATTCCTCACCTTTTTCTCAACAAGTAAGTCGGAAGATCATCTCTTAAAACTGAAATGAATTTTCACTTAAAGTGCCCTTTCTACTGTGATTTCTTAATTTTTCACTTGCAGATTGAGAGTAAATTTTTAGGGGTTCTTAGAAATAGTGGGAGAGATGGATAGGACAACTATTATATAGTCAAAATTGATGGTAATCCTCACACCATACAATTATTTTGATTGGAAGCCCAAGGAAGAATTCCAACTCAGAAGGAAAGGACTGTATAATTTGACGATGGCGATAGAAACATAACCTACATCAATGATTGAGAATATGAGATGGGCAAACCGTAAGGATGAGGCCACATGACTCCTTCTCGAGTTAATCTCCACTGATCTATGATTTCATGTTGTCGCATGCAAGACTCCAAACGAGATATGGACCACCTTGGAATGACTCTTTGGAAAGCAGAATGAGATGCGAGGTCATATGCTTGAGGTAGAGTTGAATACCTTAGACCATAAATTTTTTGATAATATACAAGATTGTTTTACAAAATTTAAATCTTTGCTATTGAGTTTGGGTGAATTTGTTATTGACAAGTCTACACAAGAGAAACAACTTATTCTAACAATCTTGGCAAAGCTAGGACCATAATACATTCTATATGTCTCCAATTCCCATTATGGAAAATGTCTTTTTGGAACAAATTGGAAAATGCCTACATTGGATCAGTTCATTGAGTCTCTTACACAAGAGCAGACAAAACTCATACATATGGGCCTCATGAAAGATCCCAAAGCACATGCACTCACCATGCATGATGGAAAAGGGTCATCGAAACAGAACGGGAAGGAGGGATATTCCAAACCCTTTAATGATTCTTCAGGTTCCAAAGACTCTTTAGATTCCAAGAAGAAGAAGAAGGTAAAATATTGCACTTACTGCAATAAACCGAATCATGGAGAATACACATGCATGAAGAAATAAGTCTATCTTATGGCACAATCACTTCAGCAGAACAACCTTGGAAAATTCATTCCAAAGGGAGTCAAAAAGAGGAAGGAAGAAGATCATGCTCCTAATAAAGGTAATCATCATGCTCTGGTTGCAATCGATTCCTCGTCTGATTCATGGATTATAGATTCTGGTGCATCCCATCATATGGCAATGAAAGAGGAAACTTTCTTTTCCTTGAGTCCATGCTCAAGACCCCCTATTCTCATGGGGGATGATACTCCAGTAATAGTAGTAGGAGAAGGGAGAGTGGAACTCCACAATGGAAGTTTTGAGAATGTTCTACATGTTCCAAATCTTTCTATGAATCTTCACTCAGTTTATTATATCACTCAAAAAGGTAAAAAGGTTGAATTTACATCAGATTCAGTTTCAGTAATTGACATGCATGACAATTCCATCATTGTAATTGGTGAGGTGGATCACAAGTCAAGGTTGTATAAATTCACTAAGTTTTCTGATGATGACTCCTCTATTATACTTAAACATAAGGAGAGTACTTTGCATGCACCTCCAGTGTAACATGCATATACTCTTGTTCTTCCATCGGTTTCAGACATCGGAGATGATTCCATAAACTCAGATTCTGAACATGGAAATAAGAAGGTAGTACATCTAGATAAGAATCCAGCGTCGAAGCTTCATCAGATTCCCAAGAAGGCACAGACCACACTTCAGCCAGCAGGAAACCTTGTAACAAATCCATTGGATTCAAGGAGGACTCAATCTCATCATGAGGAACCTTCTCACGTACTTTTAGCTTTAGAACCTGCAATGTCCATGCATTTTTATATGGTTCAATATACTAATCGACATACCTACAATAAGGATGTGGGGAACCCATTATGGCAAGCATCAATGAAAAAGGAGTGTGGCTCACTCCTCAGGAATCAGACTTCGCATCTGGTTCCACTTCCACCAAAAAGGAATATTTTTAGGTGCAGATGGATCCACGGGATTAAGAGGTACAAGGCTAGAGAGGTTGCCAAAAGACTTCATCATATCCATAAATATTTCTACATCTTCACGAAGACTTTCAGTGAGCAGAAGTTTCAGACTTTGTGGGATCATCTTGTAGTGAAGAACACATTTGCCTAGCAACTGCCATTTTCTTCTTTTGATACATTATCTTTTGAGGGGGGGTTTTGTTCCCACGTGGTTTTCCCTCTTTCCTTTTTTTTATTCAGTGTTCATTAGTTTCATTGTACATGAGTACCTAAAATGGCCTAGTAGTTGGGAATCAATTTTTACTCCATAATGATGTTCAGGGGGGTGTTGGAGAAATTTCTATTTTCGACACACTAGTTCAGTGGGAGTTAACCGACTAGTTATATTTTAGACTTTGTATTTTTACCATCACTATTATGCATGCATGCATTCCTAAGGAAAGATAGCCACTTGATTTCTTTTCTTAATTATGGAATGTTTTTTCCCTATATATGAGTGTATTCCACTCATTCATTAAATCACATTGATCATGATCTATGTATCAATGATCAACTCATTGGGGTAGTGTGAATATATTTTCTCATTCTTCCATATTGAATCTCTCTTCCTTTATTTATAAGATTTGTTTGTGCATTCTTTAGCTAGATCTCCTATGCAGGTTTCCATGAAACACTGACAATACACAACCTCGAGGACTGTACGACAAAATTTGTATGACTTGAACCTTTCTTGTGGCTTCGCTCTGCTGAAACCCACTTGTGTCTAGCTCTATTCTCTCTTATATTTTACCTAATATCTAGATGGAATTCCTTCTCCACCTATCCAAGATCTCTTTGAATCACAATCCTTCATGATCCAACCTTGTGAGAAAAATTCCTTCCTTCTCTCAAGAATATCAAGTGTCTTCCTCCTTCACCCTTGCCTTTCTTTTATAAGATTGAGTTATGACCTACCCCTAATCTCCAAAGTGATCGATGTTTGAGATTGCTTCTCACCTCTCTTAATATCAATGGCTAAGATTAAATGATAATTACTTTTATAATTTACTTAACTAATTCAACTAATTAATAAAAAAAATTACTTTAATAATTCCTTTAATTAAAGTAAAGTCTCAAGGATAGAAGGATTTGGATGATTTCCACACGTCTAGACACTTAAACGTGTGTGGAAATACCTGATCGATGCTACAAACATCAACATGCATAAGGGTGCAGGAGTAGAGTGAATATTTTGGGAAGAAAATAGGAATCTTACATAGGGATCTTGTGGTTGAACAAAAGTTGAGAATACTCAGACCCGATATTGATTAGAGAGGGTCACAAATTGATGCTTTCTAGGCTAGGAATTGGCATTGAGAGGGGAGGATGTTGAGGGGATGTAGAAGGGTTTCCCTTATGTAGTTATAGTCAGTCGGGATGGAATATGAAATTTCATGGTGGTCTTGAACTCAATGGGTATAAGGGATTTACGTTGATGCATGTTGCTAAAGGAGAGTATCATTCACATTAAAACCCAAAAGTTTCAAAAAATCTATGTGTTCCCCTAGTGGTATCATGGCTTGGCATGAGGGTGGAATTTTGTAGAAAGAACAAGTGCAACAGAGCCTACGTTTGGGTGGAAAGGCACTCACCATCAGTTAGTTGGTTGACTTGATTTTATTCTAGAAATAGATAAGTGTTCTCAGTGCTCTTGTATATAT